>JAZHYW010065335.1:0-67946 GCA_037355805.1 Ixodes ricinus
CAAGCAACGAGGACACTACATAACCAGCTGTTTTCGACCGGCCACGACACAGGCAGCAGCGGCGGCTCTGAGCTATCACCCTAAAAGCATCGTCCTGTATTTCCAGGCATACACGTGCCCAAGTCCGAGAAACAACCAGCGGCAACCGTACTGAGGTCCCTCGCAACCAGGCTGACACGGCATTTCCTGGACGTTATCAACGTGGCACGTCATTTACGTCATCTGCAAGAACATCGACGCCGGAATCGGCCGCAAGGGTGGGCAAGCAACGAGGACACTACATAACCAGCTGTTTTCGACCGGCCACGACACAGGCAGCAGCGGCGGCTCTGAGCTATCACCCTAAAAGCATCGTCCTGTATTTCCAGGTTGGTTGAATAAGCGTTTTCTGTTTAACATTTCTTCGACGCCGCTGCTGCTGCCATACAGCCATCATTGTATATATTATGTCGAAACCTGGCGATGAATGTTTGCAGTGTGGTTTGCCTCTACCAGACGATGGAAATGTTACAATCTGCTCCGAGTGTTCTTATAGCTATCATTTTGGATCATGCAGTGGTATTACTGAGGCTTCGTTTAAAAAGAAAAGCGAGAACGCACGAGAGGAGTGGAAGTGCCCGACATGTAGAAAAGGCTTACAGAGAAGTCAGTCAGCGAAGGAGACCAAACCATCAGAAGTCGATATTGCCCGCATGTTCAGCACAATCAGTGAAAAGCTCGAGATTCTCACGAGCCTCAAAGGAACTGTAGATGGCATAGAACACTCGGTGCAAATGATGTCGGACCAGTATGATGAAATCATGACCCAGCTAACTAGTCAGAACGTGGTCATCAAAGACTTGAAAGCGAGGGTTGAAAAAATCGAAGACAGTAAATGTGAAGACGAGATTTCCCAGCTGAAAGACGAAATAAATGACCTTGAATGGAGAAGCAGACGCTTAAACCTTGAGTTTCATGGTATTCCGCAGACCAACGGTGAGAACCTGCTAGAAAAACTGAACGAAGTGGCGACTAAGATGGGTGTACCTGACCTTTTGGAAGCTGAAGTGGTGTCGGCCCACCGGCTACACTTGAAGCCAGGGCAAGTTCCCGTGATCATTGCTCGCTTCGCAAAACAACATACTCGCGACCAGTGGCTTGAAAAAAGAAAGAACTAAAGGAAAACCGGGAGCCAATCTTTATCCAAGAAAACATGACTAGACAGAATCGAGTCCTGCTCCGCGCCGCAAAAGACTGGGCCAGTGCGAAACGATACCAGTACGTATGGCACAAACAAGAGAAAATTCTTGTCCGTGAGAAAGACGGTGAGCGAGCAATCGTTGTGAGGAACATCGGCGACCTTCAGAAGATTGGTTAACTTATTCGTCATGTTCCAGTCTAGAGTTTTGCTTTTGGTTATTACATTTGAAATGGCAACTTCTGACATTTTATTACCACGTGAACTGAGAAATTCTTTAGGCGCAAAATGTGCCACCTCATTTAAATGTTTTCATTTGAATATTAGATCCGCCAAAAATAAATCTGCTGACTTAGAATTGTTATTTCGCGTACTCGACGTTCCTTTTGACATAATAATGTTATCCGAAACCTGGTATAAATGCGATACCGATGTTTTCAAACTACCCGAATATAACTGTCATTGCGTAAACCGACCAACTCAGCGTGGCGGTGGTGTTTCTATGCTAATAAAAGAAAATGTGAGTTACGATCTTTTGACAGATTACTGTCGTTCGACTTCAGATTACGAAGTGCTTTCAATACTAACAAATCAGAATATCATATCTGTGTTTTATCGACCCCCAGATGGAAATATCTCAAAATTTTGTGAGTTTTTAGATGACTTCTTTGCATTTATTGAAGAAAGGAAGTATAACGTTATTTGGGGAGGAGATTTTAATGTTGACATGCTAAGTGATACCAATTCAAAAAAGCAGATCGCCACACTCTTTCAAGTTAATGGATGTACGAATGTCATCAATCAACCTACACGAGTCACCACCGCGTCCGAAACACTAATAGACTTGTTTGTAACCAACTTTGAGCTACAAATGGTAATATCAGGGGTTTTGGCCTGCGACATTAGTGACCATCTTGCGACATTTATTTGTATAGACAAAAAATCCTGCACATACAAAGATACTAAAAAAGTACTCTGATTCAATGCATCACTCTTGACCGCCTAGATAGCTTCAAAGATAGCTTGTGCAATGAAAGCTGGGCTGATGTACTCAACAAAACGGACGCGAATGAGGCGTACGAGACATTCCTAGACATTTTCAGCACTATTTATAAACGTCATTTTCCTTGTAAATCTGTACGATGCTCTAGGCGAGCTCGTAAACCCTGGATAACAGCTGAACTAATTGCAAAAATACAAATAAAAAATAAGCTATACGCAAATTTTATTAAAACTAAAGACCCAGATAAACTTAAAATTTTCAAGAAGTACAGAAATAGCTTGAACAAGGAATTGAAGAAACGTAGAGTTCTTTATTACCACAATTATTTCAGTGTGACATCAAATCGCACTGACCGGTTGTGGCGAAAACTTAATTCAGTGTTGCACCGGGGTGAAACGCAAAAAAATATTGAGTTTATAATTCATAACAACGTGACACTTACTGGTAGCTCTCTTGCAAACGCTTTTAATGACTTTCTTGTAAATTTAGTAGGAACCTCAGATACAACCGAAGCTTGTGGTTATATACAACGAAGAATTGGGGAAACTATCTATCTAAATCCTGTAACTGAAAACGAGGTAATAGCAGTATTTCGTAACGTAACCATTAGTAACAGCTGCGACGCTGATGATATACAAATACGGCCAGTAATTTATGTCTTGGACACCATTAGCCGATGTCTTGCACACATTTTCAATCTTAGCCTAGAGACAGCCACATTCCCTACAAAAATGCAAATAGCAAAAGTGGTTGTACTTTACAAAAAAGGTGACAGAAATAACATAAGTAACTATAGGCCTGTGTCTCTCCTTCCAGTCTTTTCGAAAGGTTTAGAGAAAATTATCTTTAGTCGTCTTACCGCATTCACAGAAAAACATAACATTCTTACGGAATCCCAGTTCGGGTTTAGAAAGAGACGTTCCACGGAACTAGGTTTGTTGGACCAAAAATAATTCATTTTACGTAATTTCGAAGACAAAAATGTAGTGTTAGGTATATTTATACATTTTACTAAGGCATTCGACTTTATTAACCATGATTTGCTTCTTCAGAAACTTTATATTTACGGTATTAGAGGGCATGCGGCAGTACTTATTAAGTCATACCTAGAAAACAGGCGTCAATATGTGCATATCGGGGGTCACGCCTCTGATTTAAAACCTATAAAATCGGGAGTACCCCAAGGAAGTATACTTAGTCCGCTTCTTTTTAACATATACATAAACGACATCGTTAATATTGCACCACAAGCTAAATTTATCATTTACGCTGATGATACGAGTATTATTTATATCGTCTCGGAATTGCAGCGATATTGTACAAGAAGCAAACGACATCTTAAGAAGGCTGGAGGCTTGGTCTACATCAAATAATCTAATAATAAATAAAGACAAAACTAAAGCTATGCTTTTTAGTCCCAAAAACAGGAAAATTACCCTTTCGAGCGACATCGTTCTGTACTCGTCCCCTATTGAAATGGTCAACACGTTCAAGACCTTGGGCGTGTTGTTTTCAAATAACATGTCTTGGACAGCGCACTTAGATTACGTTATTTCAAAACTTGCTTGTATAATAGGTCTGATACATCGACACCGTCTAATTCTTCCATCAAGTGTTAAACTACTTCTGTATAACACATTATTTGTATCTCATTTGAACTATTGTCATTTGGTATGGGGTACCACTACAAAAACAAATTTACATAGAATATTCTTACTACAAAAGAGAGCGTTAAGACTCGTGTGTGACGTGCCTTATCTTTTTCACACGGACCAAATTTTTGAAAAACTCGGGGTACTTAAAATACATCAACAATACGAATACAGGCTTATCATGAAGTATAAACAAGAATATCCTGTGATAAATAGCTTCCTGCTAAGCTTGGCATCCCTTAGAAAAAGACAGCTTACACATTCTACTCGCCACTCAGATTTCTGGATGGTTGATACATCGCGTACAGATTACGGTCTTCAGATGATTAGAAATACACTTCCAACATTACTAAACACTTTCCTAAATTCGAATGTTGATATAATATCTTCTAGCCCGCGTGAGTTACGTGACTATCTACTGTTGATATAAATATGTTGTTTATCATTTGTCTTGTCTTAATGCGGAATTTTCTTGAGCATATTTTTTCTCATTGTTGATTTTATGTGTAGTTGATGGCCTGTTAGTCATCTTCTTTTTGTTTTACCACAATAGCGTTTTGTGGTTGTTTCCGTTTATTTTGCTGTTACTTTTTTCTTGCTTGCTATGAAACTTGGCCCCCGCTGTGTACCTGTTGAGGGGGCTGGAGACCCGTCAAGCTGCTTTGTCAGCTTTTTCTCCAGCTCCCACCATATGTGATATGGTGAATAAAGTTATTATAATCGTTCATACAGAGAAGGCGTGCGCGTGTGGCGCGTGGAACACCAGTCCCTGCATTTTCCTTGATGCTTTGGTAATTTAGCAATAAGTTTATTGAAGCAGAAAACAACTAGTCGAAAATTAAAATTCGGTAATGCATTTCAATGGGGAAAAGTTGGCAGATTCTTTCTCTCGGCGGGATTATAAGGGCAAATGTTGCGAATAATTATAACGTAGTAAATAGCTTGGAACACTTTTTAATTACGTAAAAGAAAATACTGATCAGTTTCAGTGTTTTGTTTTTCAAATTCATGGCATTAAACACAGTGCTAAAACAGCTTCGGACAGGCTCTGTTAGCCGCTGTCAGGGCAAACACGGCGTCGGCGCTTTTCAGCAGGGCGGTTTTACAAGCAATACGAACGAAGGACATCTGGAAAACCAAGACAGGCCGCAAGACCTACGCAGTATCACTGGATTAGTAACTCCCTGTGCACGAAGACAATTAAAATAAAGGCCAAGTAAATATAGTCCGATTTGGAATGAATAGATGCTGTTTTATTTTCTCTTTCATGCGTAAGTGCGAACATGCTTGTTTCCCGTTCAGTACATCACCCGCACACTCAAAATATTTAAAAAAAGGGACAAGTAAAAAAAAAACAGGTGCCCGATAAAACCGGCCCTTCGTAGGAAATATTAAAAGGTACGTTTTAGAGCCCACGTGCTTTATTCTTTACGATTTGAATGCTTTTAACCACTCGTAAAGATGCACGACGGGGTCCTTCTCATATAGTGACAGGGCTGGCATAGTAGCGATACATAAGCGTCACCGGAATACTGGCAAGCCTTGAGTACACTCTACATTTCTTTCAATTTTAATTTTGCTGAAAGCCGTCGCTTGTTTTTACACACCTGATGAGGAACAGAGGTTTGAGCTTTAAATATAGCGAAGTTGAACATCGTCCAAATAATGAAGAAAAATACTGTAATTAGCGCAATTAGATCCCTGCATTGATTAATAAAGGTACATACTATTCGGTGCGACTTAAATAACAGAGGTTACCTTTGCTATTTTCCGGCGAAGAGAGAAAATGCACGCGCGTTTTCCCATAGGAATGCTCAGTTGCTCCGCAAGAGTAGACTGGTTGCTGTCAGCTTCAATTTGCATCCCGGAAGTCGCATTAACAATAGCGCTAGTTGAACCTCTAGCGTACATTATAATAACTATGCGTTAAGCCTACGGTCAGGGAGATGCCGGAAACTTCAGATATACACGTGCCGGTATGTCAACCACGCTTTTATGTGGATTTTACTCACTTTCGCTGACTTTGTGTTTTTCGGTGTTTCAGTGAAGCGATGGAGAGATAAAATGAGCCATACTATAAAGAGACTGCCAAATGCCGCAAGCAGCTCGGTTACCATGGCAACCTAAGGGCCCGAAATTGCCTTTTACGCCGTGTCTGCACTCTGGCAGCTAAAGCTGCCATATACGGTGGCTCTAGTCTAAACCAGGCAACAGACTTCTAGACGAGAAATGCGCACTATACCCGCCTGATCAGGCTTGGCAAGATTTAGCCCCTCGAACACTCCTAAAATAAGAAACTAAAAACAACATCATTCCCCAAATAGTTTGCTCCATTCGCACCACGCATGGAAGAGAGTTAACGCGTAGAATAAAATTTAAACGAGCGAAAAGACTAAAAGAATGTAGTTTCTCATTAATTATCTTGATTAACAACGCGCGCAGCAAACGAGTTGTATGAAGCGGACAAGACCACTGCTTCATTAGCGTCAGAGGGAAGCACTAATTTATGCGGAACAAGAAGTCATGGAAAGCTGGCAGAAATTGGCTCCTCATACGAAGCAAAAAATAAATTAATTTAGGCGTGCGAATATTTCGACGGTGCGAATTTAGGCTGTCATCAACTGAAGCGACTTGTTTCGCTGCGGAGCGATTCAGCCAGTGTGGCGCCACTGCTGAGGTCTTTAACGAGGCTGGCAGCTAGGGAGGGAGTTCTGGCTCTTCAGTGCAAGATTTTTCGCTTTATACGGGATGGGCTAACGCACTCGCTTTTCAATGAACCTTCCTCTACAGTACCATTACGGTGCCTCGAAATAGCTGGCACGATTAGCGTCCTATCCCGCCCAGGCATCGAAACTGGTCCCGATGTGGCAACAAGTGATGACACAAAAGCCGGGGTGTAAGTCTGTTGGATGTCGCGATCCTGTCGGTTGGTCGTACAAATTCTGGTGAAAAAGCTCAAGCGGACGCGAGTGTCGCTGTCGTCGCGGCGTCCCAACTCCTGGCTGCCGAAGCTTCCGAGGACTGTCAATCTGGAGAGCGGCCTGCAGCAGAACAGGCGTCTGTCACTTCCACCACGGCTGCTGTAACGCCGCCAGGATCGCGATCAAAAACGGCATAACACACTATAAAAAAAAGTTTTTGATAGGTTTTTTTTTTGACGTCCCAAGAGCACTTTCATCCCGTGAAGAATGGTTTTGCCTTAAGCACTATCGCCCCTGGCGCACTAGAAAGGCAACTGGGCGATGAAGAACTCTTTCGCATAAAAAAAATGAGCTTAAAAGATCGCCTTATTGCTTTTCTCGTAACATCGAAATGGAGGGACCGCTCTTTTGGACGAGGTAAACACACCAATCTGAGACGCGTTTCAGGCACCATAGTACTACGGTACACAAGTTCTGCGGTTCAAAGCGGGGAGGGTCAAGTGAGACACAAGCTTACCATATTTGCCAGTGTCAAATGCATTTTTGAGGAAAAATGTCCCCCTTCAACATTTCCCGAACGCGGGGCTAAAAAAAAATATATTTTGGCTTTCGTTTGGTGGAAGGAATATCGAGCGGTTAATTTTTTATTAGCATCAAAATAAAGCAGAAAAAAGCTATTAAGAAATATTGATCGAGCACCCACCACCGAAACAAGATCGCCATTTCTATATTTTCTCTCCTTTGTCTCCCAATAATATGGGCGCGTTGATTCGGGATTTTAGGTAGACTTTCGGGTACCTGCCTAGCGTGTTGGTCCGCTGTCACAGGTACGTCATGTTCTTAACTGTCTTTCATATCACCCTCATGGTTTGCGTTCCTTATGCGCTAGGTGTAACTTCAGTGCGCAGTACACCCCAGAATGGTGCCCATCCTCCTATAGACTTTTTCCACGAGGGTGCCGCCATCTTGAATGTCGTCACTTCCAGTATGGGGAAAAGCATTGTTTTGCCGTCGCCACGCCCATAAAGAAACATTTAGAATATATGAGCGCAATTGGCCACGTGCGCGATTGAAAGCGTCGCTGCGGCGGGCCTTCCACGATTGGCCGTAGGTGCTGACTATGACGTCAGGAAAGGATTTCTCATCGACGGAAATAAGAGGAATGAAGAACTTCAATTTCGACGGTGTTGGTAGTGTTGCTTTAAGAGCGCAACGATTTCAAAAGCTCTGCATCCATGCTCCTTACAAACACCATCGAACTTGTTGTTCGCAAGGGTAATGACGTCACGAAAGGTAACCATTGGAGGGCGCCACCAAAACACCTCGCTGCTAATAGTCACCCATTCTCGTTTTGCTTCACCTCTACAATTTTACTATTTGCGGGTTGAAATGTCTTATTGTTTTTTCCTCGCCCATTACCGGGTGGCTGGGGACGAGAGTGAACGAAGAGCAGACCCTGAGGTCGCGTGATTGTCGTGTTCTTCGTTGGATGTCGAAAATATTCAACAGGTTGACGTGCCCTTCACGGCGTTCCCATTCGCCGAATACGCATTTTGGCACGCATGCTCGCTCTATAGACGTCGTCTCTCTAAAGTGCTTTTTGCTGTTCTCGGTAGAAAGCAAGCGATCTTTAAGCCGGGTCACAGCAATATCCGTCGCTCGAGTGCCGCGTGCCAAGTTTCTTATCGTTGCCATGCGGCATTCGAAACAGGCATGCCGTGGTAACTCGCGAATCAGCTTGATGGTTCGGCGTGTCGTACGGAATAAATCCTAATTGTTTTGATTTGTAAACGACTTCACTTCCGAAGCGACAGATTCACCGGTATCGCGAACAACAGTTCTCAGAGTAGAGGTCCCACGCCCGTCGTCTGCCACCATCTTTAGTCGGCTTCGTTCAGCCGTCGTGCCAGCAAATCTCGCGGTACGACGCCATGTTGAAAATTACGCGGAGAATGCACAGAGTGCTTCCGGCTCTTTGTGCAACCTTTATTTTTTTCAATCAACGTAACTGCACATAGTTAAAAGCCACAAAAAATGGGAGTCATATTTCTTTTTTTTTAATATCAAGTGTGCTTCCGATGATTCAGGACTTTGATTATATTTGCTACTCATATGCCACGATCAAATAAAAACTTTAGCGGGTATAAAGACCCCGTCAGGGTCTCTTTAAGAAAATCGGTCGTCCCGTTGGAGAGTGCCACGGGAAGGTGGCGGCAGCTCACCCCGCGGCAGGTCCCGGCACTCCCTGCACCCCCGCTGCCGCCGAAGTCGCCGCCGAGGCGCTCGCTGGCGGGTCCTTGAAGGACTCCGAGTAGCTGCGCTTGGAGGCGAACTTCTCGCGCAGGCTCTTGGTGCGGGAGGAGAACGGGGACGTCCGGCAGATGCTCATGGCCCCGGCTCCGAGCGCCGGACGCGAGTCCCGCCCGCGGCAGGGACCTCCGGGCGACTGCCTACTGGACTCGCCTCAGCCGCCTGCGAAGGCACCCGGGGAGACAACGGAAGGACGGGGTTAGAAATGAAGATTCATTTCGAACCGTTGTCCCACTCGTCATACAACGTAAAAAAAAAAAAAAAAATATTGGCGCTTGTTGCAGTTACGATGACAAAAAGATGTGCGGACACACCTCAGGCATTTAGAAGTACGTTTCCCTCATACATAAGCACATGTTTGCAGTCAGTTCTTTTTTTTTTTTTGACGACCAGTGTGAAGGGACAGTTATACAACAAAGAAGCGCGCCCCACATTCACCATAAGGAAAGAGGGACATTGAAGACAAACAAAGAAGACAGGCTAGCTTTGGCAGTACTTTATTTTGCACACATATAAACTACTCTCAGAAAAAAAAAGCAACAACTTCTTTATATTTATGATTTTACCACCCAACGTAGAATATCTCAGCAATGTGATTACCTTGAGGTTCATCTATCTGATTTCTTTTATGCAGCTGAATCTAATTTCTTAATTTTTATAAAAACCTATCTGACAAGATGGACTCGCTTTCATGATTATATGTGTAAAACATCTAAGCGAAGGAGAAACGACTTTTTTATATAAAAATCTCCTAGCTTGCTGACACTGATAGATATCCTAAATTATGTTATTTGCAAAAAGTGTGTGAGACTGCTATCGGTGGTATTTAGGTTTTAAATTAAAATGCATCCGTCCTTTTTAGTCATGTTCCTTTAATATCTGAATTGTGAATAGAAATTGGGATTATTTTACACATGTTGTCTGGGGCCTCGTACAAAGGTCACACATGCGCTAAATTAATAGACTGCCCTAGGGACATCACATGTAAAATTTACTTATTTATTTAAAAATTGTAATATGAATGTTTTCGTTTTGTAATTGCGACCAACCCCCTCCCCCGCCTCTTTCCTGTCCAGGTATAACTCAGAAGTAACATAAAGGACAAGCAGTGCAGAATTGTAACATTGAAGTGGCTGATGCGACAGGATGACTTTGAATCAGCGAAGTATCAACAACGGTAACGCTTTCACTCCAAATACACATTTATTCAGTGGGGTCTTGAAACGAGGGAACCGTTAACACATTTACCTGAAGTGACAACATTTGAAGGAGAAGGAATACACAAATAACAACAAGCAATGTCGTATACACTTATATTAGAGTTTTTCTGAAAAGAAATACGACACAAAAAGAGAAAATAAAAAATGCACCGCTTAGCCCTCACCGAAAGAACCTACTCCCACAAATTCGAGACAGGAAGTATGACGATAATAATTGTACTAAAAAACGGCTCAAACGGTAATACGACGAAATGGAGCAGAACTTTAACCATATTTTTGTTTGCGAATATTTGTATAGAATGGTAGCTCAGGGGATGGGGGAGGGGGGGGGGAGTGTATATTTTTGCGCGAATAAAAGGAACAATTTTTGTATGGTATATTTTTTGTTATTATTGGTACATACAGCACACGTAGAGAAAGCGGAACACGCACAGATAAAAAATGAACGCACGATCCTGAGGGTTTATCGTAAAACTTGACAGCTTGGAGAAAAACGAATTTTCCGGTGCTTGAGTTTGAAAGTAGCAGCGACTGTTTGAAACCGCTCTGCTGCCATAAAACGTTGTTGTGATGCTTTGAAACGTATTTATTTTTTGCTTTGAAACGTATTTATGTGATTCAATATACAATACAGATAAACTGATTGCGTTAGCATTCCGAACATGCACGCAAAGACCCGCTGAAAAGGTTTATAACCAAATTCTTTTTTTAACATGAACAAGTCAGCGTGCATCTTTGACTTGGCAAAGGACTGAACCCATTTCGAGCCATATTCGCCATCATAAAGATCCGCGTATGCGGAACAAATTGAAAAAGGAAGAAAGTTAGCGAACTGATACTTTATATAATTTTGTTGATACATGCATTTCCTCCGCGCCTCTATCGGAGCTACGTGACAACTTCTAGTTAATATTCCCAGATTAAAAGATCAGGATCAACGAATAGTTAAACCGAAGAACAAGAAAACAAACAAACAATTCTTTATGCCCTCATTTTAATAATAAGTGAAAAATTTTAATAAACCTAGCTTTTGTATACTGAGTCGGTTAAATTACATTAAAGTGTTGCTTATAATACGACTTTTTTTTTTTATACACATCGAGAACTGGAAAATTCCGCACTTGAAGACTGGACACCCGAAGCTGCTCTAAACGAGGTTCGCCTTCTCTCCTGTAAAGGGTGCATCCCCACAAACACACTTGTCATGCGGGAGAGCCATTTAAAAGGTGGTATCGCATTTGGCGCACTGTTTATGACCTCGGTATAAAAATTGTAGGCATTTTAATTGGCAGAGTCAGTTTTCCCCTAGACTCGGACAAAAATCAAAGCGGCAGTGTGATCGGAGCACAGAAAAAAGCCGATGTCGCGACGAGAGATGCGGATATGGTGGCGCCATCTATGGAAAGGGGCGCGAATAATCGATGGCTGGGATTCTTGAAGAGTGCGACAGGCGGCGCCTCTGGTCAATTCTCTCGCTCACACTAGCAAACGCGCCGAATATCTGGCCTTTTTAGCACGGGCACGACCACTCTGCCTAATCCCTGTCTCTCGTCGTCTGTGACATGCGCGAAAGGATAGTAAGCCAATAGCAATAAATAATATTAACGACGCTGGAGGAATGGATTCACCCCAGGGGCACTCCACAGCACCGAAAGGCCATAATAGATTTCGCCTCTCGAGTGCAGCCGGGTAGTAGTAGTAATAGTAAACGTGTTTATTCGCAAAAAAAGAGAGGAGAGGGAGGAGGAGGATGGCGCCAGTGACCTAGAGGTCACCGGTTTCATTTAGCTTCATCCTATTTAATCACCCTCCTGACTCTATATGTACCTTTCCCTTTCCCACTCGTAGCACAGAGTGTCCTAAGTGCGATGTCGTACCATAAAGCTTAATAAAGGCAATGTCGCTCAATAGCGATAAACTTATTTGCCTATCCTACTTTCGTGGCAAGTTCTCTCTACTTTGTATCTTGTTCCGTGCGCATGTTTAATGAGGGTCGTCACCTAAAGTTTGTCGAAATCTCCACATAAATAAAAGAAAATTTAAAAAAATTACACTAAATGAAACTTGAGTTATCAAATGAATCTATTGGCTTAGAAATACGTTTATAGTTGAAGAAGGATTAGCCTAAATACAGTTGCACTCCTATCTGTGACATGCGTTCAAGTTGATTACAGATATCATCACTGGGCCGCCCTGGCGAGATTTGCAAGGGTCGGGTGCGGTGTCCCCGCAGGTAAATGTGTTTGGCAAAAGCTCGACATATATTAATCGCTTGTGATTGGCGAGGGCGATTCTGCATTTACCTTTATCTGCTCCGACAGAGTTTAGTTACGGCTATGTTTTGTTGCGCAGGCACAGGCAGAGTCGCGGACGATACTAGCTCAGCTTTCTTCCGTTAATAGCACTAAACAGTACTATAAACGAAAAAAAAACTGAGCTACTATTGAGGCTATTGTGCGCACGACCGGCATTTCAGCGGCCGCTCGATTGTTGTCGTTACTCTCCGCTTGGGCGGAAAATGACTGCTGAGTCACAACCGACCCTGTACATTTTTATTCTCTAACTTACAGCGTTCCACTCCAAAAAGCAATACCTTAACAAGAAAAAATGCTTCGTAAAAAAAAGAAGTGCTTGTTGTTTTTTATGGTGCGAACCTATTATCAAACGACAAAAAACTAATCTCTCAACTTGCCGAACCGGAGGTTTCAGCCGCGCTTGATTTTGCCTTTTGTCGCGGGAAGATTCTACAATGGGTGCTAAAATCAACATTATCTGAGCAACAGCCGGTCAAGGGGGCAGTGACTCCAAAAACTGAACATTCGCTAAGGCCTCGATAATGGTTAAACTTTCATCTGGTAGATAGCGCTGCAGGCCCTCTGAGCCACCCCTCGCCCGGGCTTTTTTTTATATCGTCCGCGATTATACATAGTTGTCATATAAATTGCCTTCCCTCGGTGGCGCGGTGATTTTTTTTCAAACACAGATTTTCTATAATCGTATACACATTAAGGACCGTAGTAAAAGTAGTCGGACTCTTTGCGAAGGCACTACCAATTTCTCTTTTTATGTGGTGAATTATGGTATATGTAGGTGCATCATTATTTTTATAGCTATTTTCGTTATTGTTGCCAAATGCAGCGCTCGTGATTTCTTTTCTTTTGATAGGGCTTATAAAAATGCTTCTCCTTTTTCGCTTTTTTTTTTAAATTCGGGGTCGCTTTTGCAGGCTAATTCTTTAAGCAGATTTGGTGTTTACAGGTGAAGTGTTTCACATCGGAAAGAAATTCGGCGTTTATTGAGGGTTATGGTGATTGCATCTTTTCAATGTAGGTCTCGCCTTGTTGGTAAAAATAGAAACATAACCGTTGCTCCGGTTTATACACGCTCGCCGCAAACATCTACATCTTATTCCGGTGCTCAGCCATTTTATTTAAATATTAATAACAAATCGCGCGCTCCACCTTCGAAAGTTCGCAATATGCTTCAAATGTGCATAAAAAAGAAAACACTTGGAGTAAAATAATGAGAGAAACAAATAAATATCAATATTTCACGGACCCAAACGGGATAAAAGTATCTCGTTTGGCAAAAACACGCCAGACACTCAAAAAACGATTTGTAGTTCAAACAAAACTACTTAAAATAAACCCAATAAAAAAGGAAAGAAAAGCGAACGCAGAAAGCAAGAACCGACAACCACACGCAAAGAAAACAAAATACAAGGTTTGCTCCTCACGAAGCGATTTCTGCGCGAGGATTTGGCACATCTGTTGATTTATGTTTGCTGTGATGAAAGTGTTCCACAAGAAAACATCCCGAGAGCGCACGCACGCAAGCACTCTCACACAAACACACTCACGCGCACGCTCACAGACACACACACACACACACGCACACAACTGTCGAGACAAAACTGAATAAACAACTGGATTGGGTTTAACTTAAAACCGTACGTGCGAAATACCAAAATGTGGTACGCACACACGCACGCACACACAAACAAATTAAGCCGTCGAATGCTTCGCCGATCCATCAACATATTTGCGCAAACGCATAATCGAAGCTGTAGGCAGGATGCGCGCAAAATGCGCATATTATCTGAATAACGTAAGTTGCTACGAACCCGGGCTTTCGCATCGCTAAACTCCGGGGCTCAGAAACGGGCTATAGGATATGTTCTTTTATATTCCCCTACTCCCCCTTTTTTCCCCCTCCTAGTGCGCATGCGTCGTCCATTCTACGCGGCGCACTTTGAGGTTGAGAGGTGACCTAGATTTACAAGATAAAAAAAAAAAAAACCGCGAACCCACTGCTTTTCTTTTCTCGAGCATACCCTCGTCACCAGTGTACCGGTTGTTGCAGAATAAAGCGATTTAATTTAATTTTATTCGATAGATTCAGGAGAGCGGGCAATACGTAGCACTGAGAAGAGCGTTTTCAATGTAATGGCGAACGCCTCGTACGCTGATTGGTCGCCAGTGCGCGTGCGTTTCGTTTTTGCGAGGCAAGGAGGAAAGCTCGTGGAGAGGCGGGGGCGCTTACAGACGGTCGACGCCTTCGTCACCTCCTCGCAGCTCGTATACGGAGAACAACTGTTCCATAAAGCAAAAAGTTGTAGGAAACCGTTTTTGCCCATCCGATACGGTACGCTGGACCCTCTGAAACCAACTGCGAATGTGTTCCCGGATCCGATTCGCACATGCGCAGTTCTTACGGGAGGCCACATCGTACCGTATCGGATGGGCAAAAACGGTTCCCCCAAACTCTCTAGTGTCTCGGTTGGTCCGAAACCTCGATGGGGCGCGCCATTCAAAGGGCGTCAAAGAGAACGCGCAGAGCGATGACGAGGCAGGCATGCGCGCACCGTCATCGGTTGAGGTCGGGGGAAGCAAAAGCACCGCGTGCGCGCATCCGGAGAGTAAACAAACGCACGAGGAACCCAAAGAGCGGACGAACTTGCCCACCGCATTGCAACAATACGATACGATAGAATTTATTACGTTTTTCGTCCCGTTTTACGGTTTAATTCTCACATAAGGCAAGAAGGCGTGTGCGTGGAACGCGGCAGTAGCGACACAAGGAAAAAAAAACTAATCATAACCAGAACACATTCTGGGTGCTCAAAAAACAAACAAACAAACAACGTTTTAGTAATATTCTATATGGCTGCTAGTATTCTCAGCAACCAAAGGGACACCTATGCCCACCGGACAATGAAGCTTGGTTTGACAGTTGGCGCCATCTTTCGGGGAATTTCGGCAATTCTGAGACGACCCGCGGCCGCAATTGTCGGAGCCGATCTCGAGCTCGAATGTTCGAGCTCCTTTCCAAACTCTAACGCGGTGCTCGTGTCCGATCGCTCGGTAGCTAAGCCTTCCCAAAGTTGCCCCTTTTTGCCACCAGGCGCGCGGACTAGCCCTCTACCGAAGCGCCTCTTATTCCCAGCCCCGGGTAATGCGGAGAGCAAGTCGTCTGCTTCTTTTGCAGGGGGTTGTGATGATGTCAGAAAGGCGCCAAGCTCTGATTGGCTCTGATTGAAGGATTGTGGGCAAACCTCAAAGCGAGCTGTCTCGAGGTCTACCCACCATCCTTCCTTCACAACCAATCAGAGCTCGGCGTTGTGACGTCACCACAACCCCTGCAAAAGGAGCAGACCGATTTGCGCTCCGCATAGCTGCGCAACGCGGCCCATAAACCACGTGGCGCCGATCGAGCGGCTGGAAACAACTGTGAAATTTAGCCACCTTACTGCGGCCCTCTGCCGTGGAGTGTGATTTACGAGAAAAACCCCGCGCGTCGGAAATTCCTAAGGGACTAATAAACCACGGGCCGGCCCTTTCGAAGAAATACTGGAAAATTATTTTCACGCGGCACGCTCTCGCGGGCTTACACCGTCGCGACGCCATTCCCTCGGGTGAGGTCATACTCCGCTTCACCTTAGGACGAACCGCGGAGGACGCTACGAGTCATCGGAGCCAATCAGACGCCGTCCGAGTGTCGCGTGACCTTCGGGAGAGGCACTGCGACGCGCCAGGCGCCTCGTCACGTGATAAACGTTTGAAGCGCTTGATTGGCTGGGACGGCTGGTAGCACCCGTTGCGCTCCACCGGAAGCTCAAACGGGGTAGAGTCAGGGTAGCCGAGGACCGACTCTACGCATCGAGAACCGAGGATGATCGTAATAAATTCATGTGATTGATAAAAAGAAAACAAAAAGAAAAAAGAAACTAATGCAGATTAATGATGGCACGGATACGACAACGCCTGAGAAGCAGAGCCGACCACTTTTGAACGCGTAATTATTGATATACATGGTTTCTGCAGCAGGCATTTTGCACCACCGAATTTGTTTTGTTTTGTTTTCTCGGCAAGAAGAAGCGGGTATTATTACTTAGAATGTTCACCAGTAAGGGGCGATGACTTCACATGCACGCCATGTATACTTTAGGCGCCGAAACTACGAAACTTGGTAGAATGTGCCTTTTTTGCTCAGCGTTTTTGCTTTAATACCGATTAGTTATGAATTATAAATAGGGTGGCCATTTTGTTGCGCATACGGCCTAATAGACCAATCTCACAGCCGGTTTCATTACTCACCGCTCCCGCCATGCATCGAGGAGGACCGTAGTCCTTCTGCACGCGCGACAACCCCGCTAAGGGTCTGCGCAAGTTGAGCAGGGAGCGCCACGAGCGGTCTCCTGAACTGGGGCATGCCTCTTACGAGCTACCACTAGCCTCCTCTACACTCTCTAAGCCCAGAAATTCGACGACTGAGCCATAGAGTGCCCGGTCGCAGATTTAGAGCACGAGGATCTGGTAGCACAGAGCATCAAAGAGCCATTTCTCGGGGAACCTGGACGTCAGCGCACAGCTTTTGCAGCGGCGAGGATCCGAAACACACTTGTTCACTCGGCAGAAGTGTGTTTCGGCGTCTCGCTGCAGCGGGCGGAAGTCACGTGGCTCTCCTCTTAACTGATGGCAAGGGGTTTTTATAGCCTCACTTTCTTTTCAGTGCGGAGTGAATATAGTTTTCTACATTTAAATATTCTAAGCTTAAATGGTAAGACAAAATGGCTAGGTGGCGTAAGCTACCGCCCGATCCAAAGGGCTCAGCCGTATTCATCCATCCATCCATAAATCCTCTCACTTTTTTAATTTTTCCGAAAAGTGGAGCGGCCGCTCCCTTTTTTGCCATTTCGGCGGCCGCTTCTCGTGGCGATCTGCCAGGCTTTGTCAGTATATAGGAGGCTATGGAACTACAGTCATGGTGGCGTCACGCAAGCATGGAACGCTTAGTGAGATGCGTCTACCCTGTGCGCGTGTGTCCGCGTCCATGAGTATGCTGCGTCTGATAACGGGAAAGGTGGTACTCGTAGATTTGCTCCAAGCACACAGGCTCCGTCGATGGCACAGCTTACAGAAAACATGCTACTTCGACAGCACATACAATAATCAAACCCCGCGTGCCATAACATTTTGACGTCATCACGACGAGATCGAGCGCAGACGCAGATAGGACATGACTGCTGCCTCGGCGTTTGGGTAACCCTCGTGCGCAATCAACGCGTCGGACTCGGCCCCAATCGTTGAGCTAGCGCCAGCTAAGTGTAATGCCGCCACGTGGATGGTAGGGGTGGGGGAGGCTGTTCGATGGATTCGATTCTTCTAGGTGGTGTTGACTGTTCCGCGAGATAAGCCGCCCACGCGTCGAAAGCGGTCCCGAAGTAGCTACAAATTACGTCGCACGAACCGGCGTGCATCGTGCTGTCAGATCTCGCGATGCTAGCGTTCGGTCGTAGAAGTTCCGTCAGAGAGTACGCACAAACGCGAGTGTTTCTGTCATCGTGGTGTGGCGTCGAGTACGCACACACACGTGCCGCCCGCCGCTGACATTCTCGTTGCCGTTCCCGCCGTTGCTTATCGTAGGCGCGTCGCTCTTCGGGAGTCCGGACTATACGCGGCCTCCCTTTACGACGAGAAAAGATAAGTGAAATTGAAAATGGAGAACGGCAACTTGTCTTTGTGGTTTCTTATATACATTCACGTGGGCGACTATCGCCGCCCCGAGGAGCCGGAGGAAATTAGACACGCGAGACGGGACCGCCACTCCGCGAGAGCGGAAGGAAGCGAAACTAGGCACGCAAGCACTTGGAACGACAACAAAGAGAAGGCGGTGCGATGTGGTTCCACGCGTCGCACGCGCACGCCCTCCACCTATAAATTATTCGAAGTAAATTGCCGAAATAAAGCATTACAAACGCGCGTGCAAGAAGCCATTTGTTTTAGCATAGCCTCCTTTATACGCACAAAGCCTGGCAGTTCGACAACGGAGCCATAGAGTACCCGGTCGCTGATTTGGAGCGGGAGGATCTGGTAGCGTAGAGCATCAAAGATCCATTTCCGGGGAACCTTAAGCCCCTCTATCCTGGGGAACCTGGACGTCAGCGTACAACCTTTGCAGCGGTGAGGACCCGAAACACACTTTCGGGTCCTCGCGTCTCGCCGCAGCGCTTCGCTGCAGCGACGACACCAGGGTGTAAGATAGACAGGTGGGGAAACGGCCCATAGAAGCCTACTGCAGCGCCGTGACCGGATTGTGTACTCGTCTGCGTGCGGGTACACCCCATTTGCGACAGATGGCGCTGCGGCGAGATGAAAAAAATTGGAATTGGATTTGCATGGAATTTTATGGGAGAGTGCGCAAAATAAACCGAGAGCACGACAGTCCTCCATTGAAAATCCTCGAGAAACCATCTCCGTCAGTTTAGCCGGTCGCCACTGGTCGCCCACCCGGAGTGAGAGTTCGCGGTGCTCCACATAGATGGCGCCACAGAAAAAGAGAAAACCGAGGGGGACACAATCCGGTCGCTCATTTGGCTCTCGTTTCCCCACCTGTCTATCTTACACCCTGGACGACACGCTGCGTTTCTGCGTCTCGCCGCAGCGTGGTGCCAGTCACTTGGCTCTCCTCTCATCCGTTGTCTGCTGCACCACCCTTTCCATCTCGGCGGCCGCGTCTCGTGGCGATATGCCAGACTTTGTCAATATACAGGAGGCTATGGTTTTCGGCTTGTGCCTGCTGTTCCTGCTGCAGACGCCGGCACGGGAGGCGCGTGGGTGAGGTGCGAGCGTAGAGTTTTTGGCCAAGCACATGAAAAATCCACGGAACCCTAACTATGAACAGCTGCGCTGTAAAAAAATTGAACGAACTAGAAATCCCAAGCAAGCTTAGATTCGACAACTTCTAGACTGCTTTGCTTTTGTCTCAAGACGTGACAATTCCTCAAGCAAGACGATACTTTCAAACGTGACGCCCAAACAAAGCTGGAAGTTTGACCCAGCACTTGGTACACCACTCTCGGTCTGACACCCAAGAGGAAGCATTTTGCGATACTTTAAAAAGTGGGAAATAAGTGAAACTCGATACATTATTCAAACTATGGTCGGATTTCTATGAAACTTGGAAGCTGGCCCAGTTACAGCCGCTGCCAAGACAGGGAAAGCCGCAAGCGACGCCTCGGCTTTGCACGATGATTAATTTATCCCTGTCGGACGCATCTTCTGCGTGTTCCGAAATCTGGGGTGCGTGCCTGTCCGGGTCAACGCTATCAGTCTCCGTCGAGTTCCAGCCGCCCTCGTTCAGAACGAACGCGAAAAACTCGAGAAGCAGTGGCTGACACGCGCATCAATTTTTCACTCCGCGGGATCCAGAGAGATGCTACGGAATGCTGGTAGAAAAACCCCAGGAAGTAAAGTATGTCAGAGATTGGGATGGAAAAGTTCTGATCAAAAGAATACTCAAGAAATGAGTTTCGCACATCGTATGCCACACGAATGATTCCAAGATGGCTCGAATGGGTGGAGAGTATGCTTGTTTTATTTTTGTCGGAACAGGATGCTTAGAAGCCTATCGCCGCGTGTGCCAAGTAAGAACCGATTTATGACGTGTTCGGTGGTCAAACAACAAAAAAATGTCGGAGTTTATGTGCCAAACAAGTAAGTGCGGTAAAGGAGTGATTGGTATTTTGTATCAGGGTGGAAGAGGAAAGAAATGTCGAAACAAGGACAGAAAGGGGGATGAAATTCCACTCCGGCTTCGCGCATCTCCCGGTAAGCGGCACTTTCGGGTCGGAGCTCCGCGCACATCGCGGCCTTGAAAACGTGTGGGCGAATAAGGACGGTTCCTCGAGCTCCTGTCATGCTGTGCCATCTGACGGCGTTCGTCAAAAATTACAGCGAACCTTTGACACACTTGTTCCGTCGCGAGGCGACGCCACTCAGCATGACCTACTGTAGTCCTTGACCTGGCCACAGAAGAGTGTGCCAGCGCGTGCCTTGTAGTATACAGGCCACGGCCGCAGCGTTTCGTCACGCTGTGACTGCGCGGCGCCACGCACAGACGCAAAGGTATTTTTGTTACCTTGGGTATCCGCATATGAATAAAATGCGCGCAAGACGCGGCGGCGTAATCTGGTCCCGGCTAGGGTGCGTTCATGTTCGCTTTGCTTAGGCTGATGACATCGGGCCGTTTTGTTCCGAACGCTTGTTTTTATCTTTTGTTCTGAAGCACATGAAAGAGCGTGTCCCCGCATATACCCGCATGCTCTCGTGGCGGTGATGGTGATACGGCGACATTTTGTGTTCCGTGATTTCTTTGTATTTTCCTTGTGAACGCGGGCTGTCGGCATCGGGTACTACAAACATTGGCATCACCCTAAACAGAAGGACATCGAGGCACCCTAGTCTTGACCTGTTCTCATCGAGGCCCTCATGGGATCTAGTCAAAATCGTAAGTGGGCGCGTGACAGACTCGTCACTCTACTCCGTTCACCCTTAACATAAGACTAGAAGCTCCGCCTTCAACGCGAGCTTTTTGCCCTCTAAAAAAAGTGTGAACGCGCAGGCATGCGCAACCAAAGCACTGCGGAAGCCAGCGCGCTCGCGCTGAAGGCGGAGCTTCTAAAGTGAAACAGAGTATAGTCTCAGCTTAAGTGTGAACGAAGTAGAGAGGCGCCGGCTGCCAGCGCAGTGGATATCTAGGGACGATCCGAAAACGCGCCTTATCTTGATAATGATGTAGTGTCCTCAGGAAATATTAGAATAGATGGTCCCCTCGCTTTGGGCCTTCTAAGCAGTTTGGGGAGTGGCAATGCGCTTGCGCAGAAGGTCTGCGTCTGCGCAGTGCGGCGCCCCAAACTGCTTGGGGGCCCGAAGTGTTGGGGTTCTTTATTCTAAAACTGTTTAATACCTTCTTTGGCACAAAAACACTCAAAACTAATAAAAAGAAAAACGCATGGTTCCGAGTTTGGGAAACGCGCTCGTTTGACCCAAGCAAACATGAGAGCGATGCATCTTGCTGCAGTGCTACTGCTAAAGCCCCTTCATGTTTCAAAAGTAGCACAAGGTTCGTCGATGCACGAGGCACGTGCAACGTGCAGCCCTTGGGAAGATTATGGCGGCACAGCGCGGCACTGAGCTATACTTCGATTCAGCTTGGGTCCAGACGCAGCCGATGCTACGAGCGCGAGCGTGTGGCCCTGAACAGTGCTTGCATTGCACGAGCGCGCTTGCTTGGCAGGGACGCTGAAAGCCCGGAGCTCGCGCTTGTAGCATCGCCTGCGTCTGGACCCAAGCTGAAACGAAGTATACACCTTTGCAAGTGGGATGCCGTCTTAACCTTGAACCGCGCACCGCGGTCAGGCGGGCCTACTCTCCAGCCAGGACGTTCGCTGCTGATCGAACAATGTTGCCAAGCGTCTCTTGCCGAACCATACACCACTGAGTGCAAGAATAAATTAAAACTATATATATTTATAAAACATGCAGTTGTTTTCTTCGACTGCAAAAAAGCACAAACAATTAAATAAAATACGTAAACCAGCGCCAGAAGCCGCATGGCCATTGCATCAACGATGGCTGCGCTCGCGGCAGCTCTGCTTCCACGACGTGCTGGAACATAGGCTGCGATCGTTAAAAAGTCAGCTCCAACCCTTAAACATGACCCGTCCTTCAATATTTGATGCTACGAATCTGAGTGGATACCTCCTCCTGCGTTCCGAAACAGTAAGCGTGTCGCTAATCCTGGCCGCCGGCGACACAGCAGACGCCGCCATCTTGTCATCGCGCACCCCAGTGACGTGCCCCTGGCGCACCCCAGCATGGCGGAAACGTTAGGCGGCGCCAGCATCGCCCAAAATGGCGGCGCACAGGAGCCCTTCTTGCAAACGTGTATATATATCAGACGCCATGAAGTTCCCAGAAGTGGCGCGCGGCACGTTCCTCGAGCATTTGTACAACAATGAATGGCGCCACTTTTCCCAGGATAGAGGGGCTTTAGCTACTGCTAGAGTTCCTGTATAGGCTCCCTACGGGAGCCAGAGTTGCGCGTTTGATTGCACGTGCCGCGTGCCGCCCTCGCCGCTATTCGCCGAGATCCGATCACGTGAGGAGCCGAATCAAGTGTCGTGCAGCAAAGTAGACGTTGCACGCGCCCGACAGTACGTTCCCCTGCTCTTGAGCGCGCCGCGCGCCTCGAACGCGCGGCGCTGCTATTCGCCGAATTCAGTCACGTGAGGAGCTGAATCCACATGCCATGCATGAACGCGCAACTCTGGCTCCCGTAGGAAGCCTATAGACCTTTCAAATGTTTACGAAATCACAGTCCAGCGTGCGGTCTTCACAGTCCAGCACGCGCGTGTTCGTCGCTTCTGAAAGCGAGCAAAGCACGCGCTTTACGCACGAACACTCAAAATGGCACCGGCCACACGCTCTGTTTTTGGAAAGGTCTATACAGGAACTCTAGCTACTGCTAGGGTGCCTACATGTCTGTCTGTCTCAGGGTGAAGACATCCATTGTTGCACTGAATGTGCCAGCGCGTGACGCTCTCGCGCACTCGGTGCGTGACCTGGGCCCTAGAATGGCGTCTGTGCATTAGCCAAAGCTACACGCTCGAGCTGAGTGACACCGGATTGCGCGCACTTCAAAATGCATAAAAAACGATTGGGCGTAAAAATGGCTGAGATGTCACCACTCAAGCAAAAGCGCGCGCTCGTATGAAGGCACTCTAGCTACTGCAGCCTGCTAGCGCCACGCTACGGTAGGTGTTCGCGAAAAAGAGTAATCAGCAACGTTGGTAATCAGATATAAACAGCCTCGTGCTGTGCGGACCGCCCGCTAGAAAGCCTGTGAACCGCATTCAGGTAAAACCCCTTCATGTTTTAAAAGTAGCGCAAGGTGCGTCGGTGCACGAGGCACCTGCGACGTGCAACCCTTGGGAAGATCATGGTGGCACAGCGCAGCACTGAGCTAGATTTCAGACGCCATGTTCTTCCGAGAAGTGGCGCGCGGCACGTGTCTCGCGCATTTCCAAAACAATGAATGGCACCACTTTTCCCAGGATAGAGGGGCTTTACATTCACTTCACAGAAAAGCTAAAGCACCTCGATGTGTTTGCGTTTGTCTTGCAAGTAGCGTCAAATGCGCGAGTGCACGAGGCCTGTGTCTCGAGCGGTCCTTGGAAGCAAATTGTGGCGCAGCACTGAAATGAGTGGCCCTTGCAAGCGAATGGCGACGGAGCACCCGCTCGTGGCACATGTCTCGCGCGTTTCCACAACAATGGTTGGCGGTACTTGTAAAAACGCCTTTATCAAAGGGCTTTAAGAAAAGCTAGAGTTCCTGTATAGACGATTGCAAGCTATGGGACTGGCCGCCGCCATGCCTCTGCTCGAGCAGGCACCCGTGCGATTACAAGCTTGCCAAAGCTATGTTCACGCGCACATTGCACGTGCTGCTCGCATGGGGCACCAGTCGGTGCCCCATGCTTGCAATTGTCCATAGGCTCCCTACGGGAGCCAGAGTTGCGCGTTCATCCCCGTAGCGCCGTCTGTCCTGCATGGCATGTTGATGCAGCTCCTTACGTGACTGAGTTCGGCGAATAGCAGGGGAACGTTCGGCGGGGCGCGCGCAACCTCTACTTTCCTGCACGGCACTTGATCCGGCTCCTCACGTGATCGGATCTCGGCGAATAGCGGCGCGGCGGCACGTGGAAAACAGACGCGCAACTCTGGCTCCCGTAGGGAGCCTATACAGGAACTCTAAGAAAAGCCTATGTCGAGCGCTCTCAACGGCAAAACGAGGCACTCTGAGCAGGTCGTGATTACGTAGGTCGTGGTTCATATGATCCGTGATACGGTGATCCGTGATATGATATAGATTCCCCGGGTGATCCGTGATATGTATCACATGGAAATTTCTAACACTCTACAGATACCATAGTTGCATTCAGTCTAAACCGCATTAGGCCTCCGTCAGATTTTGAGCATCTCTACCGTGATTTGAATCCTCCAACGGGTGAACTGTTTTGGGTCAGTAACCTCGTCAAACACAAATAATCTTCGTGCTGAAAGATTGCCGCGAAGTTTTAATTTCTCACAAACTCGCAGATCAGTTTGTTTATCTTCGTGTCGTTTTTTTATTGAAGGGGCGAAAATTTCCTACCACTCCCTGGGCGCCAAACAAGAGCAGGACGAGAGAGCGCGCTGAGACGAAGTGGTTCAGTGGTTCATACGTGTGACGTCACGACAAAGATTATCAGCTGCGTCCAACATGTTTGATGGTGTCTAAAAACACGGAGGAAGCTTGGGGTAATCGCGTTCTAAAATCAACACCGTCGATGTTGAGTCTTATATCGTTCTTATTTCCACCGATAAAGCAGAATTTACTGAAAAACGTCCCTGCCGTTCCTTTCATCTCCCTAGGCTTTTTGGATATTATCAAAGTATAGACAATTGCAGAGCACAACGCCTGCCGACTGGTTTCCCAGTAAGTGCAAGGACGTGCAGCTTGCGCGTAAACGTAGCTTTGGCAAGCTTGAAATTGCACGGGCTTGTCCGGCATCGAGCAGAGACATGGCGGCGGCCGGTGGCGCTTGCTTGACAATCGTCTATAGCCCGATGCGTAGGTCAGAACCAGCCGAGAAGCATTGTCCGCTTTCGGGAGGATTTCGACTCTGGGCAGTTGTCCTCCTATCGGCGGGATAAAATTATTTTACCGCTTTTTTCTAAGTAGTGACTAACGTTGATACTGTCTATTGATCACGTAGGCTACCAAAAGCGTCGGTGTGGTCGGCTTGCCAAGATTAACTAAACTGGGCCTAATTCTGCTTCCATCAACAAAAATGACGGTAATGTCAGGTTGTCAAAAATGGTGATGGTTTAAAAACGCGATGACTCCAAGCTTCCATCCTACACAATCAAACTTGTCAACGGCGATTCGAACACGCTCCATCGAAATTGCTGTTCTCAAGTGATAATCCTGACCCTGGCGTCAAGGGTAGGAACTATAAAAGCACGACACTGAACGCGAATGCACACTACGAGCCATGGCACGAGCCTCTCGCTTGGAAGTCTGTCATGGCCGCTCATGAGTTCATGGAACGCGAACCGTTCTAATTTCAGAACCTCTAGAACCATCATTTCAAAAATTGCAAGCTGTGCTGTTCTTTGTCGTCACTCAGTTGGAACGTCTCTAAGCAGGGGTGTTGAAACAGGGGTACAGTGAGGGGTGCGATTCAAATCCCCCCCCCCCCCTTAGTGGCGTCAAAAGGGGGAGCAAGGGTCATAAAGAGCTGAAGGGGGGGGGGTGATTGCCCCAGCCCACACCCAGCCTCAGACCACGGCTAAAGTGAACTGGAAGAGGGGTAGTAAGCTGAGCGAGAGCTCGCGGCTGCCGCACGCATTGTGTCGACGGCACGAGAGGGCGCCGCTAAAGCATGCGCTGTAGTAGCGCATGCGTCGCATAGTATTTGCTGCGCTACTAGCGTCGTCGAGTCGGCATTGCACTTCAATCGACATTATCGACAAAAAACACGAGGGGAAAGGTCTGAACGGTAGTGAGATCGCGGCTGCCAAACCACCAAGCTAAACCTGCTCACCGAAGGCCCTCGGAACGCTCGGATCCTTCAGCCCAGGCTACCGCAGCGCCGCTGCGTACATCTGGGGCATCTCCACGCTCGCCGCTTCACTGCAATGCATGGCGCGCGTCTGTGCGTCATCTTACTAGCCCTCCTCTGGTTCACCATATAACAGACATTCCAGAAAAGTATAATAAAAACATTCGGGGAAGGGGAGATCCCCTTTCTGCACTATCAACCCCCCCCCCCCTTTTTGTTTCTCTCTCTCTCTCGCTGTTCTGAACAGTTTCTACGGCACTTCCTGACACCTATTCTCTTTTTTTTTGTGGGTCTTTTTTTATTTCTATTCTTCCGGTTTTGCTCACCATCCCCTCACCTTATTTCTCAAACACTACCGACGTCACTACACACACCGCCTCTGGATGACCCCGGTAGCTTTGTTGACAGTGGTGGGAGCTATGCTCTACAGCCGCGTACACGGCGCACTGCTCCATAATGTCACGAAGTTTAACCTTCGCCTCGATTCCGAAGAGAAAAGTTTGGCCTCAAATACCTCTTTCCGAAAGTGGTGAAACGTCACTTTGTCGTCACCAATAACTTCCACAAACGACGATCTTGCGACGAGAAAGTTCGGAGTATTCATCGCCCACCTATAGACAATCTAGACAGAATTGATTCTAACGCAGCGTAGGGATGTAGGGAGAGGCGGGTTTGACGTCATCAGTGCAGCCGTTCAATCGGCTTGCCCCACGGTGTTGCTCGCGCGCGCTCCGATGAAGCTCGCCACGACTTTGCGTTTCACAATCTCGCCGGGATTCGAGCACAGTTGTGAAAGGCCCCGGGAGACAATTTTCGCCCGTCCTGTCCAACCGCCACAGGTGCACGGCCTTGAGCGTCGACGCCGAGTGGTTCCGTTGAGCTTTGCCCGAAAGCGAAGCCGGGGGGGGGGGGGCGCCATACTGTCGCCAACATTCCGACGTACAAAGGGACGATGGGGAATTCAACGGAGGATTACCGCGTGGCTCCAGACGACCCTATTCTTCGGTTCGAAGATGACCGGCGCCGGTGTTTACATGTTTGGGACGTTGACGCCAACGGGACAAACATTCGTCTGCAAGGTCCCCCCCCCCCCTTTCCCGAACATCTGTGCATTGTGGGGGAAGACAAGGGTGTGGCCTGTGAATGATTAATTTGTATCGAGCCAGCATTGGCTGGGATTTGGGAACGACCGTTTTCCGAGAGCGAGGGAAGACGTTGGGAAGTCTTTAAAATGAGCATCGAGCGGCGGCGAGAGAGTGCTTTCCAGTTGAACCGGTCAACATGTATAAATAAACGGAACTTTACGAGACACCCCTCCTGTTCCCTGGTCCTTCCCGATTCTTAATTCCCGATGAGGTTCTGCACTGGCTCGGCTCCCTGCCGTACTCCAAGTCCCGGCCAACCGCTCGGTCCCAACAGCACCGAGAGAGTTTGGACGATTGACATCTTGTTCCGCGTGATGCCTTCACCGCGAGAGTCCTATCAGCACGCTGTGCGAATTTCGGCTCCAACTTTGTGTTTGACTAGTTTAATGACCCCGGTTTCCACATTACCATGTGCTCATAAGGCGTCTACGTTCGGCGATAAAAAGTTTAGCAGCAGTGAAGGTATTATATCAAAATAATAATAAAAAAGACTATTCGGTACTACGGTGTAACAATATAGTAGTGTAGACACCGCACGCATCGCAGCTGCAAGATAGTTATCTCCTTGCCTTGGTTGCAAGGGCGCGACTAGATGGCTCCTTGATATTCGGCTGATAGCAGCTTATCACGGGCCTGGTATCCCATGCTTCTCCATGGGAAACATGCTTGGTTTTGAGGCCGTTTTCTTAGGTGCGCTACGCCATGTTGATCACGTGTGCTACGCGTGTTGCTTAGACACCGCCAACGGTCGCCACAGTTTTGGGAATATGGCTGCTATAATTACTACATTTGTTATTATGGAATTCATATGCTTCGAAGCATAGCGTCTAGATTGCGCTTCACCGTACTCTATGGAGCACACAGCTTTGAAGCGAAAAATCTAGATGGCGCTTCAAATGATGGAAGGCTAAAGCCCATCGATGTATTTGCGTTTGTCTTGCAAGTGGCGTCAAAGGCGCCAGTGCACGAGGCCCGTGTCTCGAGCGGCCCTTGGAAGGAAATGGCGGCACAGCACTGAAATGAGCGGCCCGAAAGAAAATTGTGGTGGAGCACCCGCTCGGGGCCCGTGTCTTGCGCGTTTCCACAACATGCCGTCATAGCGGTACTTGTAAGCATGAATTTTATCGAAGTACTTTAGCCTCCAGTAAAGCCTCTTGATAAAGACGTTTTTTACAAGTACCGCCAATCATTGTTGTGGAAACGCGCAAGACACTTGCTCTGAGCGGGTGCTCCGCCGCCATTCGCTTCTGGGCCGCTCATTTCAGTGCTGCACCGCCATTTCCTTCCAAGGGCCGCTCGAGAGTCGAGACACGGGCCTATAGTGCACTGGCGCATTTGACGCTACTCAGGCCGCTCAAGAGTCGGACTGAAGGGAGTGAAAGGGGGGGGGGGATATCCCTCCATGGGAGTTCCACAATTACGGTAATGTAGTAACGTAGGACACTGCTTCGTCATTGACTCTGGCTTCGTGTCTCAATGGCGCCAATAACAGCTTAATGAACGCGTTTACGCGGCGGAGATACCTCTGGCGCGGTGCTCCAGCTAGCGCCCGTCAAGGTCAGAGCAGACATCCCGAGCGGAAAGAGCGCGCGCCCAGATGCCATAAAACTAGGCACATTTTTTCTTCTTTTTTTCTCAATTGAGCTGTCTGGACAGCGGAGCTGCTGTCCGCGCTTGAATGCATTTGAGTGCGTTGCGGCGTCCTTGCGGCCAGGAGCGGTCGCTTACGATGCGAGCCATCCCGCAACGCTCGGTACGCATGAGAGTAGAGACTCGCTCAACTTTCCAAAGCGTTGCGGTGCCTTCGGTTCTCCGTTCGCAGAACTTGGTTTTTCGTTCTGGGGAGCGGTGGGCACTGCTTTTTTGAGGCTGCGATGGTTTAAGCTTGACAGAATGTCGGGGAAGCCAGCGGGATTGCGCCAAGATCGACCACTTCGACGCTGTCGCCGGGCGCCGCCATGTTTCCGTGGATTTCGCTTACTGTTGGTGAGCCGCTAGCGACGATAGCGCGTTCTCATTGGCTCTTGACTGCGGTTGAATGCGCGTCTACGCAACTGTGTGCCAAGCTGGGCGCAAGCGCTCTTCGCAACGCTATGCTTCCACTTGCCGCTACGGAACGCATTGCGCTCAAGCGTATGGTCCTTAAAGGAGCGGTGCAACGATATTCAATTGGAATGTTTTTCACCTTACACGAGATTACTGGCACTAGTGGGATTAAAGGATACTCACACGCAACGCCACTGGCCAAGAAACTCCTTTGTTGCGGTGTAATTTCAAGGACAAAAGCGATCATTTTCATTCAATCTCTCCTTTGCAAAATTTGATGACGTAACGTGGGGATCGCAAAACACCCCGATGACGATATTTGAATGCGGTTCATAGATTGGACCCGAGCATTGCGTGGGCACTCGATTTGGGCTCGTGATAATTCCTAGCTCGAGAAGCATTCGGGTAGTGGCCCGTGTCCAATCGCTGCAACGACGACAATAGCCGAGCCATAACAATGTCGGGAACTCAGCGCGTGTCCTGTGCTTTGCCAACCCCAGCGCGTGGCTATGATCAACATTGGCGGCATATAATCGGCTTCAGATCACGTGGCCGCTTGTTCTGGCTGCGAGTTGAGGGAATGAACGCCGCTCGTTTTTCTTTATTTTTTTCTGGGACTTTTATTGCGTGGGGTGAAAAACAAACGCGTGTTTCATAGGTCATTAACGTCAGGGATCCGTTTTAAGTGGTATTTGCGCAAAGTACAAAAATTGTTGCATCGCCCCTTTTAAGTCTCATCGGGCGCGCAACAATACCGGTCGAAACTGAGGGAGAAAAAAGGAGAGCGCGCGAGGAGGTCAGAGCACCAAGCTCGGGTTGGAATGATTAGTGGGTAGACGAAAAGCTAGCTGCCTTTTTCTCTCCTAAATCTTGTGGCCCTCTGCTACACGGCGGGACCAAGCGGGACAGGGAGTCCGGGACATCGCGGCCGTCTGCGAATGGTCCGCGGCGCGGTCCGTGTGTCACGGGGCCTCTGCAGGCTCATTCAATTTGCTTGCACCAACCTGCACCGGTGCAGAAACGTGCAGGGCGATGTACTTCCTGTTACGTTTTCAGATAGGCTGCATTCGCAAATTCAATTCGGCGGTGTGCATCTCCCTGCACCAGCTGTGGAAGATGCGCACCGCCGTACCTGACGTCCCCGGGCGCTCTGGTCTCCTTCTCTCCCTCAGTTTCTCAGCGGACAGGTGAAAAAAAAGATTAGCATAATAAAATTAATTAATGTGAAAGCATAAAAAAACTAGTACATAGCGAACAAATAAATAAATAAAAACGAGCGGTTACGACATCTTTCATTGAAGTGATTTCTGAAAGTCACATAGAAACAGCGAATGACTCCATCAATAACCTATAAGCCTTCGCACAACAAAGCTCGTATCGCGACCATACGATGCATGTGTTCTTTTTTTTAATGTTCGAACACAAGGGCGCAAGCTGAAAAATATTTTTTTCTCCTGTTTCTAGAAACATTCCGTTATAAAATGAACCCGACCAAACAAAAAGGGAATTTTTACTTCGTTTAAAAGAACACGCACACTCACATTCACCTGCGCACCCTTCCCACCCCTCCCTTATACGTACGCACGCACGTACACACACACGCAATCACGCACACGTACGTGCGCGCAAGCACGCAACGCACACATACGCACACACACGCATGCACATGCCGCCACTTACGTACGCGCACACTGATGCACCAGGCATGATAAAACTGTCTCATATTAGTGAACTTTAATCGAACAAACTCGAAGCGGCTTTGGTCCAGCCGTCTTCTGTTTACAGGAGCGATAAAGATCGCGTTCAACCCCTTTGTGTTTCCTTCTATTATTCTGTTGCCTCCACTGGTGGAATAATGCCTCTTTTCCTTAAACTCTGTAAAATTAAAGACTATATTACCTTAGCATCTCATAAAATAGCCCTAAGCCTGTCGCTTACCAGTGAGTAAGACGACCCAAGAATGCGAAAAAGAAAAGAAAATGTGCATGTGCTCCCGCGAGCATGAGTGGCTGCACATGCTCTGCGTGTGGCGTTCGTGCGTCAAGTTTTCCGGAACAACGCCGAGCAGATTGGCGTCTCGCGCCTCCACGCTTGGGAAACACGCACACCTAATTATAGACCGGGCTGGCGCGCACCTGATGCGTCTCGTTCTCAAGAAACTTAATTATGCCGCCCGATTTCGCGCCTAGGGTGCGTGAAACAATTCACCGAGCGGGGCGAACCTTTGGAAAGACTAGGTTCCCGAAGCCGTATAGGAATCCTGGCAGAGGCGTAGCTAAGGACTTCGCTTAACGAGAACGTCGTTGATTTAGTGTTTGTGTTCGAAGGCAAAGAATCGGTCGATGCACGGTTATTAACTAACCGGTGGTGGATTTCAAAGTTTCCATAGGTTACTTTGAACCAAGTTGGGATGCGGCAAAGCTTAGATTTGAAAGCATGCCTTAAAGGGCAACTCCGCTCAATTCCGAAAAATTTAGGCTTACATGTGATTCCACTTCACAAAGCACTACTGAACAGCTCTACGTCTTCGGATTCGCGAAATGTGGAATATTATTTGTGTAATCTGAATTTAAACATCAGCTGATACCAAAACCGAAACCTCGGTTGCGTCAGGCAACATTGGTCTCGTGTCATCAGAGTCATGGCCACGTCACGTCGAACCACGTGGCCTTGTGACGTTCGTGGGGGCGAGGTACAGGACACGCGACGCGGGCAGGCACCACCTCCTAGATACAAGGCCGTAGTGCTGATAATTTTTCGCCACAGAAGAAGGCCGATCGCGGGCCGTGATTGGACGCGAGGGCTGCGTCAGCGTCTCGTGTCTAATCAGAGAAACGGACGCAGCGCTCGTATCCAATCACCGCCCGCGATCGGCCTTCTTCTGTGACGAAAATTATCAGCACTACGGCCTTGTGATCTAGGAGGTGTTGGAGCAGGTCGCTTCTAAGGCCTTAGTCGCTTCGCATGGCGTGGACGGTGATGGCCCGGGGGATAGGGGGTAGGGGAGAACACGAAAGAGGAGAGGGGGAGCGGAGACGCCGGACGCGTGCGGACATGCGATAAACGCGCAGAGCAGCGCAAACTAGCGCATCTGCGTTACGGTGATCACGTGGACGCCGTAGAGCCAACACCGGGAGGAGAAACTCATGACGTCATCGTTCAATTTCGCTCTGAGAAGTAGAAACAAACAAAACGTGAGAATGACGTAGTCATGCCTCTGGCGTCGTGGTTCAACGTTGGCCGCTCCAACCCCGTCGCATTGACTGCGCTGACGATTGCGCCTCACGTCGCACGCTAGAGTTGGCAGATTTCGGCGACTTGGCTCATTTGAAAGTTTGCTGGCTAGTGTATTAAATATATAGACGGAATTAGATCGTAATATTTGACATGGGGTCTTCCTATATGATACTGAAGAGGGCTGCATAGTTTTCTAAATATCGAAAATGAAGCGGAGTTGCCCTTTAAATGGGCACTGAACTAAAAAAAGAAAAAGAAAGAAAAGAAGAAAACGAAAACATTTATATAGACACGCGATTGGAGACGGGGCACAAGGGGACAAACTCATGCGTTTTAACTAAATAACACATGTAAGCCAAAAGAAAAATACAGACAAAAAAAAATATTAGCAAATAGTGACGTCGCGGGAATAATTTTGAATCAGACTTGTTTGTAGGTTACATACTCTACTCAAGCTAATATTACTTAAATTCTTTTAGAAGTAAGTTGGTTCTTACTAATACCTTCAGAGGTCAGTATTTAGTTGCTGAATCTAAGCGCGCAAACACTTTCCGGGGTTTGTGTCGTTTTTACTTGCAATCTCGGGGTATTTTGCCTTTTTCTCGCCACCGTCAGTCAGTTTGTGTTTCAAGCTGAAATAAACGCTGATTGATTGATTGATTGATTGATTCATTGATTCATTGATTGATTGATTGATTGATGTTCAGCTGCGTTCATTCTGTCACGCATGGACTCACCAAGAATGGCTCTAACTGGTTTTATTTTGTTCTCAAAGATAGTAGAATGCTTCCTAAAATATCTTGAGAAATTCTATTCGCATTAAAACGCACGAAAAATTAATAAAACGCAACACTTTAGCTGCCACCAATCTCTGCCATTGCTCCTACACAGACTGACGCAGGCCTTTGACGAGAAAACCTAGAGCCCGGCGCAGTCGGGCAACACTGACGTACACTCTCGCAACCAGGGACGTGCGCTGAAAATCGTCTGGTTCGAAACTGCAGCTGGAAAGTGATATATGTCTTTTTAGTGAGGAGGACTGCCAGAAAGGCCTGAAAAAGGGGGACTGTCATCCGGACCCTTTGTCACGATAAATTATGCACTCAAAGCAACTACAGTCAGGTCTCGATAATATGAGCTAAGTTGATGTAAAGTGCCGTTCACACTCTTGCGACCGAGTACGACCGAGAGATCAGACCGGTTTTTAGGACCGGATGCGCTACAGCGGAGCTGGTCCTAAGAGATGGCAAGAGGCTTAAAAACCGGTCTGGTCTCTCCCGGTCGCATCTCGGTCGCAAGAGTATGAACGGGCCTTAAGTATCCCACTAAATAAACAAACTTTTGGGGGCTAACTGGGTAAATGCAGTCGTGTCCCTTTAAAATATGAGCCCTGTTAATATGGATACCCCTATTGTATATGGACAAGATTTTCGAAAACGGACTGGGTAAATTCTTCAATATTTTGGTCTCGTTATTGTGGACAACTCAGATTAGAAAGTTTTCGTAGATCGTTTTCCTTACTCAGCCACACTCTCCGCACTGACGCCGCCGCTAGTGAGCATGGGCGCCGCTGGCCTCGACTGCAGAGTTCCGAATATCGTTGCGGGTTGCGGAGAGCGTTTCGAGACGGAAGAAACGTTCTACGAAAACCTTATTATATGAACAATGTTCAGGCGGAACGGCGGTATTCATATTAATAAGACATGTTTGAACCTGTTTCCACGCGGAACGCCCGAACACCTGCGCGACCGGCGAGTGATCCCCTCGGGAGGGATTCTGCACGTTCGCCAATCCCCTTGCTTTTGTGTTCCGCTCAAACACACGCGGGCGACACCGGAAGATAACAACACGCGATGCGAAGCAACAACGCGGAGGAGCAGGAGGGGTTCAAAATAGCAAACGAAAGTAGTTCCCAGAACGTTTTACTGGGAACCACGTGACCCTCTCAACCCTGCGGAGAACACGAACTCCCGAGGGAGTTCCAATAATAGAAGGTATTTGGGCAGATATCCATCACTATCCTACGTGCGAGGGAGCTTATGGATGCGGAAGGTTAGACCCTCTTCCCCTTGGCTCTTTCTTCTGCAGCGTCTGAAATAATACATGGAGGACGCCACGTAATAAACTATAGCTTCCTTCCTTCCTTCGATGGCTTCATTCAATATCCGTATTATTTTTCTCCGGCGTAATGTACTGCCCGAGCAGGCGGTACAGTTTTCTTGGAACAATTGGGGAAGGGAAGCAATGACGGACCGGGAAAACCCTTCCAAAACTATGGGCTCGATCGACATCCTTTATTACGCAGTGCCGACGTAAATCATCCCTAAGGCAGAACAATGGAGCTTGAAACGGGGGACACCGGATATAAATTTAGGACCTGGCGGAGAACGTAGACAAGAGTGCGCCAGCGAAGGCGATGCTGAAGGATTTGACAAATGCGGATGTTTGAGACGAGGCTCGAAGCATTTTGACTCTTCGAAAACACGACACATACAACAGCAAAAACATGAAAACGAAACAGAGCAACAAAGATAAAGAATATCTTGAAAACATGGCAGTTTGTTGTTTTTGTTTGCGTCAATAAGTCTGTTTATTTTTTTGTGCATAGAGAGGAACTTTCGAGGAGCATTTTTTATTATTTAGTTGGGAATTGAATTAAGACAGCAACACAACAAAAGCGCATCTAGGTATCCTGTCTAACTTTAGAGAGTTTAGATATCGCTAATAAGAGGAAACGCAAGCGCTGTGCGTTTGCGGTAGCGTTGTGTGCTCCACGCGCAATGTGGTACACGCAGGGCAAACGCACAGTGCCTGCACTTGCTCGTAAACGCAATAATAAAACTCACTTTTATTACAATGTTTTTTATTTGGTGGCGATAATGAGTTGAGTATTGCGTGTGTTATATACTTTCTTGATTCCGTTCGTGCCGGTTAAAAGAAATAGACAAACAGATCTTTACAGCATAATGTCATCAAAAGGTTCAACCAAGACGACGGACAATAATACAGCAGCTCATACTTCCGATACACAGTATTATATACATTTTATTTAACTTTATAATAAAAATAAAACAGGCGTTGTTTTTGGAAGTAAAACATGACGCCTATTTTTATGAAGGCGTTAAAATACCTATTTTGTTATGTTGGCGGGCATAATTTAGTGTTGGTAGCTGGTGAAAATGGATCCTTATCGAGTAAATTCGCTTCTTTGTTCAATTGAAAATGTTTGCGTTGCTTTACTTTTTTGCACGTTTTAATATAACCAAAAAATGTAGGTCATGTTATTACCTAGTTCCTTAAACATATAGTTATATCATATCCAGGCAAAGCATTGCTATGTTTACTTCTAAAAAATAAACAGTGTGAACAACACAACGTAAAGTACAATGTTGGTCGTCGTAAAGGTCACAAGGGTCGTCAAGTTACGCTTAACAGTGCTGGAATATAAAACAAATAAATAAAACGACAGAAGAATGTTCTTTGTATAACGATCCGCTGCTCCGAAATCGATTACTTTGTTTACGAAGTAACAAAGACGCTCAAGACCATACAGGCCTTTGTTATTAACCCGAGAATAGCGGCGCAGGCCGCTTTCGACACAAAATCCCCGTTGTCAAAAGGAAGCTACACGAGGAAAGAAACTTTCCTTACCATACCCAGGCGGCAGTAAAACTAAACGAGACGGCACAATGCTGGGGACCGCCAGGCATTGTAATATTGAGCGCACATGCCATCGGAGATGCTTGCAATGTAGGACGAACGACGCTCCAAAATATGTACACCTACGGGAATCCTTTAAAAAATACTTAATTCAAAATGTTCTGAATCTTATTTATGCAATTTTTATGTGCAGAATAAATATATATAGTTTCATAGCTGCCAGTGTCTCCAATGATTTAATATACCTAAATCTACAATAAAAGAAAAGGAAACATGTTTACTTTAAACGAAAAACGAGGCTTTTTCAGATACTTCTGTCGGTTGGATGCACGTAAATTTAAAAGAAGAGCAACTACATAATCACCGAAGCATTCACGCTTGTGATGTAGCGTAGCAATCCCAACAATAAGATGGATGGATAACGTCGCTTACAACCCACCTATCAAAAAGAAGAAGAAAAAATAAACATCGGCGCTTTTTTGTTTTGCTCTGCGCAAATTCCGGCTGGTTCAAAACTATGCGGCACTCCAGAACAATTTTCACAACTTCGTAGAAGAAAATTGAGGAAGCTTTGCAGAAAGCTCAAAAGTATTGCTGTAGAAATAATTCGAGGAAGGGCGTTAGAGCACCACTTTTCGAAGCACAACGCTTGTTTCTACGAAGCGTTAGTTGCCTGGGAGGCAAGAAAGCGCCGTTATGTTGGAATATGCTTGAGGCACATACAGTCATGCAAGGAGTTAGCTATACTCCACCCTTAAAGTATCTCGTCCAAAGTATCGGCTTATTTTCTAAGCTACGTTGTCGTCAGGTCGCTCAGCACAACGTTTATTCAATGACTCTCTCTAATGCCTCTCGTACAATGGACTGGTTCTGGTACTGCAACATTCACGAGTTATGCCCGTTCACACACTTACGACTCCTTAAGGCCCGTTCACACGCTTGCGTTCGACTACGACCGACTTCGAGATGACCGGTATTTAGGCCTCTTGTGACGGCTTCCGATCGGCTACGCTGCAACGGAGCCGGTCGAAAGCCGTCACAAAAGGCTTAAAGACCGAGTGACTCAGCTTCCGTTTCTCGACGCAACGCACTCAAACGCTCTCAGGCGCAACTGTGCGTAGGGGCCTTTAGAACCAAGTGCCTTAAAACCTCTTAAAATCTCTTACGACGAGAGAAGACAATGGCACGCTGGCTCCATCTACGCGGGGACACCGGAACTGCATTTTACTAGAGCGAAGGTTTGGCGGTATTTGCCAGGTCAAATGTATGTACTACTTTGAGAAATGGTCGTTTATAACGTCGACACAAGTTTGTCGAGCGAAGAAGGAAAGAACGATTAAAAAGAAAAAGGAAATACACGGGACCGCCAAGTGTTCCGCTGTTAACCACTAGGTGACGTCAGTGTCGTCTGTCGTCGTAAGAGATTTGTTCCAAGGCACTGGGTATTAAGAAGTCGCAAGTGTGGGAACGTGCCTTTAAGGCAAAGCCCCTGAAACGAGAAGAGGTCGCATTCGATGTAGAGTTACTAACTCTTTGCCTGGGTGTACGTGGTTGTACTACTGTACGCGGGTCTTAACACAAATAAGAAGGGGAGAAAAGCGAAGGTCATATCCAACTAAATAAATTCCCTCCAAAAGTCTGCGCGCTTTCATGAAAGGCGACCCGCTAACCCGAAGAGCGCGCGGTTCGTTTTGATAACCGCTTTTTTTCTTTGTTTCTTTTTTTGCGTATCTACATAATACGTTTTCATTCCTATTAAACGCGAGAAAGGAGGGTTAAAGTGCCGAGGACAAAAGGGACGCTCATTAAATTTTGCGTCACGAGTGCGAAAGCAAGTCGATGCAGAACACGCGATCGATTCAGTTTGGGTCGGCTCTCCAACCAAAAGGTACAAAAGAAGTCGGCGAGGAACCCGTGCAGAGGAACAAAGGCGGGGAAATGACTCAACTCGAGAATAGATAAGGTATGAAATTGACGGTCCTCTAGCTGACGCGGTATTTTTTTTGTTATCTTAGTGTTTTTTTGTTTTCAACCATTACCGCAAGAAGAAAAAAGAGTTCCTTAGTTTCGGTTTGGAAGCCGCGCGGTCTCAAAATACGAATAGTCTAGCTCGTCGCGAGGAGAAATATAAACCGGTACAAAGATGGGTTCTGAATAGTTTTCCTTCTTCGAGCTACAGTTTACGGCGAGGTAGAAAAATAGAAATGCACGTAGTCTCAGACAACAATCAATTTCTATAAAAAAATACAAAAAAACAGATAACCTTTACCTTGTTTTTTGGTTTGGGGTTATGTCGGCAGGAAGTTGCAAAGCTTAGCTGATACCGGCGAAGGCAAAGTGCTATTGGATGAAACGTGCTTTCTGTAAATCAGTCAGACGAAATGATTGCCGTATCCTTTGATCTGTTTCATCTGCAGCTTAAAGGGGCCCTGCAAGGACTTTTTTTACTGGTTTTTGATTTGCTCCGAACCTGAGCGCTCTGAACGTAGTAACTTAATGAAACAAAAAACAAGCAAAAAATAACCTCCTTCATGACATCCTTGGTCGCTTGAGTGGCCGTGAACTGGAGGAGGGGTAGTGAGCTCAGCGAGCGCTTACGTGTGCCGCACTCCGTGTCGACGGCTCGAGAGGGCGCCACTAAAGCATGTTCTGGATAGGCTGTAGGAAGCGGGCAGCCAGGGTGGCTCGCATTGCATTTGCTGCGCGATTAAACACTAATTCGGCATGACACTTCATTGGCCACAGACGACAGCAAACACGGGGTAAAGATCAGTTCAGAACGGGAGCCACTTCGCGCTGCCATATCGCCAAACGGCCAAACCGCAAGCCAAACCTGCTCGCCGAAGGCCTTCGGAACGCTCGGAACCGGTCGGATCCTCAAGTCCATATACGACCGCAGCGCTGCCGCGTACATCCGGGTCCTTTCTACGCTCGCCGCTCGTCGGTGCCTGATCCCACTACACCTTTCTAGTATGCGCCGCCTTTTCCACCGCTTGGTGACGGGTATGTCGACGGGTCATTTCTTGTTTCCGTACTTTATAAACTGCATTTGCTTCTTTTCTGATCTAAAATACTCAACAAAAACTACTTTTATAAATATTTGAAACGGTTCGCGCCACTTTTATTTTGTATTTCTACCTAAAAAGAAGCTTTTAGCGGCTCTGACCAGTAGTAAGCCCAGGACCAAAGACTTCACATATCGCGCGCTTTCGGCACCGCGGGTTGCCCCCGTAAGTGGAGGAGGTTTCCGCGTCGTCCGGTTAAAATACGACGCACTGATATTTAGTTACTCTCTCCGTGCCCACTGGTTTGCCCGAACCCCAAGAGACGTGGAAACCGCAAAAAAGGTAGACGCTTAAATATGATTGCAGGGCCCCTTTAATTGACCTATGTCTAAAGTCTGGTTCACACAGTCCCGTTTTCATACGTTACGTTACGAAAGCTTACGTAAAAATCACCGTGACATCTGTGGCTCATATTAAGCCCGGCCACCAGTTCAAGGAGATAGCATGGTGCGCAACATTCGAGACACGAGATGTTTCGGTGACGTATGCGTAACGCAAGAAAACGCAAGACAACTGTACTGTGAGAAGTAGCCTTAATCGACATGATGCGGTTTTGCTTGTGATTTTGCAGCTGCGACGTTAAGCGCCGCAGCTTCTACCACGCTTATTTTGCCCCACGAGTGACGCCGCAACGGCGAAATTGCAAGTAAATTGGCCTTAGGAAGTTTGGGTGAACTTTGCGTAAAATACCTTAATCCACCAGTGGTCTTAAATAAACTATTGAACTATAGTAGGCTCGAATGGCAGTGAAGTCACTAATATGCATATCTTTAAATGAAACAGAAAAGAAGCAGCAGGGGTGCTATCATAGCACTCCAGGTGACGGCAAGGTTCCAGAAACACGCTTTCCGCACTGAACATTTGAGAATAATAGAGGAGTGTACTATTTGTTCGGAAAAACTGGCTGACTTCATTGTGATTCGCCTTGTTCCAAACGCTGGCTCGGGTGCGTCACAGAAGGATTGAACTCACGAATTGGACACAAGCATGCATCGCTGATCGGCTGGCGCAGGGCAACACCAATGGCGTTTGGAGACATTCGAATGCAAGTTGAGACTTTTAAATGATATCCCAATTATTTGTCTCATGGCTCTCCTAAACACAACAACAGTGAACGCGCGCGCACTCTCAAATACGTCCAAGTGCACAAGCGACCAGTAATCGCATAAAAACAAGAACGAGATAACCGAAAGAAGCGCATAGAAAGAAGGAGGGGAGACCTTATACGAAGATTTATGAATTCTAAGCACGAGTCACCCCTGGGCACACCGTCCACCAACTTCCTTCTTTCCAGCTCTGAAACTCTCTACGCACACACACACATACACACTCACTGAATCGCTCAGTGGGTCGATCGTTCTCTTGTTTTGTAATCTGCTGTTGTTTCTCGGTCCCCGAACCAACGGCAGGGCTTGACCTATTCGACGTATTTTCGTCGCCTTCGTCGAACGAAGACAGGCGCCACGAACCCGTAAAAAAAGAGTAAAAACAGACGATGAGCGGTAAGAAAAGAGCAAAAATTTCTTCCCCAAATCAGTTTCCCCGCGCTCAATTGGTTCGTCTCGAACGCCCCCTGGGGGCGAAAAAAAAAGTACTTGGAGGATTGCTCCAGAGAGGACGCCAGAGGAAGGGGGGAGGACTGTGCTTCCGGTTTGCATTGACGGGGCACCAAGGACAAAAAACAAAAACAAAAACACACTCGATGTAAGGAAGGAAGCGAAGAGAAGGGAAGGAAGGAAAAGAAAGAGGACGCGAAGAAAAAGGGAAAAGAATGGCCCAGAAGGAAGCTTCTATTGGGATCGCTGTCTCAAGTGTTAGGACGCACCGGAAGGTTGAATAGTGACCAAGAGACAGAGCAGCCATCAGAATTCATGAACGAGCTCAGCAACCTTTAGAACAAAGAAACAAAACAAAATAGGGCAGAACAAAAGGAGGTAAAGATGAATTTTAAGTAAAATCGTATAGTATACTGCGGCAGCTCCGTCTTATCTGTCTTCTCGTCTTATCCGTCCGTCTTATCACGATGCCGACGCGTGGACGGGTCCTTTGAACGAAGCTTGCGTACAACGTAAGACACCCTTGGCTGCAAAGTTTCCCCATAACCCTGACTAGAAAATCTTGTTTGTGAATCGCCATCATCTTGAAGCCCGCACTTAACATCTTCGCTCGACAGGATTGCGAAACCGAGTTCTTATGCAACGAGCTTGACAGCCGCTGTCAGGCGGTCTTGGCTAACTTTCGCCGGAGCGAGGTGCAATGCCAGCGGCGCTGCTTTCGACAAGACATTCCGAAGGCTCTAAATTTTATATATTTACTAAACTGTCCAAACACGCACGTGCTAGATCTCTATAAAGTCGAGACCACAAGATGTCTACTTTTTGGTAGAAGGGGGATGTTGCCCTCCACCTCCATCATTTAGCGGGTGCGCGTAAGGGTTAGGATAATGCAAGTGTCTACAACGACGTTTAAGAGAGTAAAATGATCCAGACCACGAATTCCGCTCCTCGTTTATTAGTTGTCCCGTCTGACGGAAAGGCGCTAGAAGCAACAAAAGGGAATCAGTCTTTCGTGCACATCACACTGAAGTTCCGTGCCGGTCGTACTCGCGGACGTCGAATGCCTCGCGCATCCCAGTTGGCAACTTCTCAAAGCCCGGGGTGTTTCATTCGATCTCACAAATTCCACCATGTTTCACACCATCGATCGTTTGTGGTTCTATGGCTACTGGCAGCACACGAAGCGAGGGGCGTGGTGTGTCCCGAGCACTTCATTGTCGCTCCCCAGCCAATCAGATTGCAGCATTAGCCGATTAAAAGGCAGAAAAATGAAATTAGAAGCGTGAACGTTTAATAGACCCGTATTTCTTGAGTTGAGTCTCTAAAAGCTTGAACAGCTTTACTTGACGGTAGTAATGCGACTTACCTTCGGTGAGTGTGAGTCGCTGACCCGATGAAAACACTAGCATGCAAGAAGAGACCAACACGCATGCCGCTCTGGTATGTCCCTGCCGCGTTTTAACTGACACAGCTGTACCCCGCGCGCAGGTTGCGGAATCCGTAGGCTCATTTTCACGTTGAGAGGACCAACTGGCAAGGAGACAGCCCGAGGAATAAGAAGAGGTGCAGCTCCGCAACTTTATACACCTTTCCAGCGTTTATGACCCCCGGGTAAAGAAATGCTGAGTCATGGTTGAAAACACCCGGAGACTGCGGGTAAACAACACAACACTAAAAAGTCTCTACAGAGACTTTTTAGTGATTTAGAGACTCTTTAGTGTTGTGTCGTTTACCCGCAGTCTCGGGTTTTTTTCAACCATGTGCAATACACACCAGCTCGTTTGCGCCCTTACATTTTGCTGAGTCACCGGGTCGTGGAGCAGACAGCCGCTTGCGCATGCTCAGAACGTTCTCCCCATTCCGGCAGTACAAAAATGGCAGCGCACAGGCGGCGCTTTTTGGAATGGTCTCTATAGCCCATGATAACGTCCCTAGATGAACGCTATGCGAGGTAGTGACAAGTCTTCCTCCCCGCCCTCCTCCCCTCGCTCCTGTCTTCTGATAGCGCGCAGTCCGCCATGTCCTTCCCAACTCGCCCTCCATGGCTGTGTTCGAAATCTTCCAAGTTACTCCGGCGGGTCACGTCATGTGGAAATTCAGATAAAACAACGTTGTACGCGGCTAGGTTTTCGAAAGCCAAGGTACCAAACCGTTACTCGAGAGTGAGGTCGAGTCATATCCGCCATGTTCTTCTTAATCGGAAGTGCGCGGGCCAATGGAAGAGCGCGTCGGCACATCAATCGCTTTGGCTACTATGTACAAAGTTAAGCAAGGAACTTTAGCTTATGTCACCACTCAAAGTTTCATCCGAAAATCTATGTGCAGACATCTCTCTCGTCCTTCTGACCAATCGATAGTATAAAACACATGGGATATCATAAATGAAAATAATTATCTGTTCATGTTATTTCTTAGTTTAGTTCTTTTTTTATGATTGATGACAGCATATATATGCTAGCTGTTTTCTCTACCTCTCCGTTTAGTGGAACATTTGACTCTTCAGCAAATAAAATTAAGTTAATGAATTATTACGGAGAAGGCGACGAAAATCGTTAGAAAGGGGACAAAAATTTATAACGTCGTCGAATCTACTAATTGCATATGGGCTATATTTAAATTGCAAAAGCCTCCTAACATTTTTCCTGACCTTCTAAGTTTCTTTTTTCAAGGAGTTGAACGAGAGCGATAGGATAATTTTAAATATAAATAAGATGGGCTTGCGGTTCGTGATAAGATGAATTCGAGTTAGGTCTCTTACGAATACATTACCAAGTTTGCTGAACAGAAACAAAAAAAGTCTGACATAGGGAACAAAGTTTGGAACGCGTCAAGTAGAATGCTTTGAAACCGTGCTACACCTATGCTTTGCGAGCAATATAATATAAAATACCGCGTACGTTCATAAAGAAGAGCTCCAAACGACGTTTTCTAAAATTGATCCATCGTCGTCGAAGAAACGTAATTGCTCGGTGATGAGATTTCCACTTCCCAGTTAAATCGTTTTTATATCATTCAACTCGATGCCGATTTTTTTGTTTTTTTTGTTGTAGGGTTGTGGTGAAATCGATCTGGATAAAATGTCTCCGCACTTGTTCCAATTTGGTGAATAAATGTCGTTTGTAGAAAAAAAACGACCCCCGCCCCTTTTTTTGTGGAGAATATTGGACAAAAAGAAAAAAAAAGAACTCCAATTTGTGAGGCAAATTTGAGGACTCAAATACGAGACCCACACGCAGGAAAAGAAACCGTGTCCTACGTATCTACCACACGTATCTAAAATACAAAGTTACTAGGGACCTCAATTTAATTTATAAGCTGAAGAGAACATACTGGATATCCAAATGTCAAGGAAAAAAACGCTGTTAGACATTAGCGTAAGCGTAGATTTTTGTGATGATTTGACTTTCACAGGCACGGTATGGCAGGCCGGAAATGTTTGCGTGATATATGTATACGCAAAGTAAAGAGAAATTGAAAACCAAAATCGATATTTTCTAACTGGCCAGCCGAATGTCACCGAAGAGCTCGTGAAATGTGGCACGGTTGAAGTAGGCATTTTCTGCCTATATAAATAGGGTTGTTCGTTTTCGGGTTTTATATTTTTTTAAATTCGGGGGTAAAAATCGGGTGCTATTTTTCAGGCTGATAATCGGGGAGAAATCGGGGTTTTTGTAGAAACATTCCAGAATTCGGGTTTTTTTGGGTTAAATATACAAACATACTCAATACATTTTTTTTGTGGAGGGTTTTACGGGTTGTTTAATGATAACGCGTTAAAATTAGGGATCTGTTTCAAGCTCGTAATCGGCGGGGACATCAGGGTTTTCCAGCTTCGATTGCCGTCGGTCGTTTCAAGGGAAGCACCGCCCACGGAATCCTCCTCTTTCTCACGTGTCAACAAAAACCCCGACCGTTCGAGGGACGGTCGTCTTCAATCAGATATCTCGCTGGGGAATAAACCTGTTAAGTTCTCCCGATCTGTTTAAGCGACCGTCTGGCTCGGACGTTGTTCGTGAGAAAGGTAGACCGCTAGCGACATCGCCATGCTACCCGAGAGACCCTAATGGGCGTCGACACCTAACAGTGGTCGAAGGGGGATTGATAGTGCATTTCACAAGTTGGCGTGCAGCAGGGCCAAAGCTACCTGGCGTGCCGAGGCGGTTCCACCTGCACAGCGGGTGTACGGAAATGTCCTTCCGAGGCCTCAACGCCTATTGTTGCTTTTCTTCTGCCGGCCTCCGTAGAATGTCACGGTGAGTTAGGCGCACTGGTTATGCGATTGGTTGAGAGCCATGTAGCGTCCACAGTGCTGCACGCAGCTTGCGATATAACTATAGGTCACAGTTGTCCTGAGGTAGGGTATATAGCGTGTGTGCACCGCAAACTCCGTGCGGCCTAAAAACAAATAGGTTGGCTATGTGGTTTTGGAATTCGGGGAGAAATCGGGTTTAACCCGATTTTCCTGAAGCATGTTCGGGGTGTAAAAATCGGGTAAAATCGGGTTTTACCCGAAAACGAACAACCCTATATATAAACCGTGTAGCGTTTTTATTTTTAACCGCGGTGCCGTCTTTAATTGGCGATGGGGCAGGTGCCCGATGCAGGATTCCAAGGGACAACTATTAAAAGAGTAGCCTTATACGTGAAACCTGGACGGACTCATAGAGCGCTCGACCAATGGCGTTGCGACGCGCAGGGGCATTAACACCAATGTTGTAAGCGGCATATAAAAAAATGAAAGCCGTTTACAACTCCCTGTAACGCCGAATTAGAGCGCAGCTCTTGAGGAGGGGGGAAGTAGCGGAGGGGGGTTCACGTGACCTCGGGGGCGGTGGGGGGACCTGGGGAGTCACGCGGCAGGGGGTCACGTGACCTCGGGGTCACGTGACCTTGGGGGGTCACGCGACCTTGCGGTTACGCCGACGCCGACGCCGCCTCAAGCCGGAAACGGGCGCCTAAGAGCTGCGCTCTTAAAAGAAAAGTGACACGTTTCTTATTAGTAGAAATAAAAGAAACGCGTTACCGTTACCGATCAAAAGTAGGGCCGGTTAACTTTGCGTTCCTTTTCATCTTCCAATTTAAATGTTTTACTGTTTTGACGTTACGTGCATGCATCCGTGACACATTTCAAGAACGTGGGAGTGTTTGCGTGGGGAAAAGAGAGGCAGTGTTTTGAAGGTCTGTGGGATAAGTGCAAGCATTCATATGACTTGACGCCTAGAAACACAAACAAGGAAATTTATGTAATCTTTTGAAGGCCTGGGAAGAAGGGGTAACGAGTAACGTAGCTACGCTACGCGTTACTCGAAACAAGTAACGTAAGTACGTTATCCGTTACTGTTTTAAAATGTAACGAGCACATCACTACGTTACCGAAAAAAAAAATAACGCTTTACCTGTCACGCCATTACTTCTAACGCCTTAGCGCCAAAAAAAAGGTTAGCACTCGCCTTTCTCCCCTCCCCCATCTCCGCCGCGTAAAAACGGGGGTTGCGTAGCCGTGCGGGAATCAGTGGAAGAATATGGTAGGTGCGGAGGCATTTCAAAGTGCTGCGCGTTAGAAACCCCATCATGCGCTCTCACGCGTTAATTGCATTTGATGAAGTGCCTAAGCCTCGGCGGTTTTGGTTTTGTACGGCGCGCATTTTCAGTTCCAAAGTAGCAAAAGATCATGCTCATTGCGAGCTGACGACATGTTCGCATTACATACCACCTATCACAATACTGAAATGTTATACGCACGTTTTTTTTTGAAAAACGCAATGCAATTTTTTACCACACAAATCAAAAGAGGTATTAACGTGAAATTCAAACATCGGGAAGTCCGACTTGAAGCAGGCGGTGCTGGTGTCAATACCCGAACGGATTGGATAGGATGCGAAGATCGGAAACAGGGCCGGTCTGCTAGGAACAGCGTCTCAGCTGAGAATGGTTGAAAGAAAGCACTCCCAAAGCCAGCGCACTATATGCTATATGCTTTGCTATATCCTACTCCGCGATCATTTAGTCAATAAAACAAGATTTCAATCGAATACTGTAAATGTATTTTCCGTCATATGTCCACTAAAACCAAATTGTTTGTTGACCTGTTTCTATTTACTCAAATAAAAATATATTCTGATCTATAATTCACGAGAAGGAACGTCAGTACGGCGGACGCCGTGACGTCAATCATCTCCTCTCACGTGTCAAACACCACTCTTTCCCAATCATACCGTTCGAATCAAACTACCGAACTTCGCAATATCCGTACAAATGAAATACGAGCGACGCAACCCTAACATGTCACAGGAAGCCAAGTAACAAGACTACTAATAAAACAAAAAAATATAGGTTTCCTCGTCGTCCGAGAGGGTGATATTTTTCGGCCGCTTTTCATCCGAGCAGCGTCTATCAGATGGTCAGTGGTGCGCGTCGGGACACCCGACGCAAACAGGACGCAATTGCCGGCGTCAATCAGATAGATATCCGCGCTAGATGGCGCGGAGGGACGGCACCGTGGGAATCGAGCTTGAAAACACAAGCTTTCCATCCGAAGACGTCTCTTATCTCCGATTACGAGCAGACTATTTTGCAGAACTTCGTGCGAGTCTTCCAACAGCATAGGTAAGCGCGATCGAAAATAGAATAACATAATTAAAATAAATTCCAAAAGCAATTTAAAAGTAAAAAGAAATTATAATAAAACGAGCGGGGGTTTATAATTTTAGCTATTGCGTTGCACTCTTAAAGGGACACTGACAGGGTGTTTATGCTCGCCGAGGTTTTTAGTTGTACATGACATATGAGAGCCCAACTACCCAGAACACAATTTGCGACTCGAAATTCGGTTTCTTTCCGCCCGAAAACCGCCGATCAAGAACTGGCCGGTTCGAGTCTCGCTCACTCTCTTTTCCGTGGTCACGGGCCGTTTTCTAAGGTATCGATGCGACCACCAAATTTAAAGAAAGTCGTTGGTCACTGAAGGCACACACTCAATATTAAAAATAGAAAAAAAATATGAAACCCATTTTTTGTGGCTTCTAAAAAGTTGCAAATACGTTGATTGAAAAAAAAAGTTACACAGAGAACCGGAAGCATTCTGTGCGTGCGTCGTTTCGCGTATCGTGGGACTCGCGGGGACGGCGATGGCAGCGGACGACGGGCGTGGGGCCTCTACTTCAGAACTGTCGTTCGCGGTACCGGCGAATTCTGTCTGCCTTTAAAAGAGAAATTTGGGACTGATCAAAAGAATTGGTATTCATCCCGTACGACACGCCCGACCACCAAGCCGATTTGCACGAAGACGTCGCCGAGCCGTCGCTCCCTTCTCGTGGCTGAAGACATCGCTCGCGCAAACTTCAAGCACGACGTGTCTACTTCGAGTTGAATATGCACGCGTACGATTTCTTTACTAGGTGCGAATGTCGCCAATGCGTGGTGCTTCCCGACATCGACCCGGGAGTGCTTTTGCTGGAGGAAAATTGGCAGCAAACTTTCCAACTTACAGTTTACCGGCTGAATTATTACTAAGGAAAGAGAACCTCCAGTAGCGAGGTCCCCCAGTAGCTCAGCGGGAAAGACGTCCGCTTCACACGCGGCAGGACCGGGTTCAATCCCCAGTGAAAGCGTCTTTTTTTTTCTTTTTTCAAACATTTTTTGATGTTTACATTTTTTTTTACAATTATCACTGAAGAAACAAACAAAAAAATAACAAACAAATGTTGTGGACGAAACGTCGCTGAATTAAATGGTATGGGATTTCCTTTTTGACACCTGCGAACTCAATGTAATCACTTTCCACAACATGCAAGGAGCATATAAATCAGGTAGCGTCCGCTTTCCGAGGTGCCTGTAAATGTTCTACAGGAATTGCAGCCAGCCATTGGTCCCGATCCCGTTTATCTTTCGGAAACTCTGTCGCAAAATGCCACTTTTTTCGGACGCAGGACATGTGAGCCAGCTCTTCACGCAACATCTTGGGTGTATTCTTTTCGGAGCCGATCATGGAAATTCACCACGGGCACTCACTACTCATCTCCAAATCCTCAATGTACAAAACAACTCATCTTGGAGTACAGTACAGCGAGCGGAACAAACATAACTGCAAAAGAGTTCCCACTACGCCGCATGTCGTCTGCTACGCAAAGAGAGAAAGAAGAAAAAAAAAAGCGCACGGTCGGGTGTAGCCACGTGACTTCCGCCACTCACTCTCTTCTCTCCACTTCTCCGACCTCCGTTTGCGGGTTTCGGTTTCGGTTTCGAGCAGTTGCGTCTTTTGGATTTATTAAAAAAATACGCTACTCTGTTGCAAAATATTAATTGGGTAGTCCTCCGACACCATAATAAAGCGCCTGGCAAAAAATGAAAAAAAATTTTTGGGGGGTGTCAGTGTCCCTTTAAAGGCGAAGCTTAGGCGTCTTCCCGTAATATTTTTCTGCGTGCATAAAAGCAACACACACTTTATTTTTGCTTTTTTTTGTTTTGCTAAAGGTACACTCATATATTTTGGCTCTAATAAATGCACTAACGAAAGACACATTGGTAAAATGTTTCATTGCACTGCGGTCATTCACTTATTTATAGATTGTTTTACACTCGATTGGCGCTCAGAATAGCCATGTATACCATGCGGGGTGTTTCAGCTGCGCCAAAACTTAACGAAAGCAGCTGCACGGTACGCTTGTCTAAGCAACATATAATTTTTCATAGTTGTAATAAACAAGTCAAGATTTTTTTTTGCGATGAGCCAAGTATAATTAACAGAGATAAATTAGCTAACTTTTTAAATAATAATTTGAGCCAGAAGTTTTCAATACAAATTTTGTAGATAGTGATCCTAAAAGGTAGCCTTTATTTGGGTATTTGTTTTTAGCTTAAAAAAAGCAAAAAGAAACTCACAAGAGTAAAAACAAAGAGCCACGTGACTAAGGGCACTTTTATCGTGGTTCTCCAGCAGGTACTCACATACAATATTTTTTTTAATCTCACGTTGCAACAAACAGTGAGGAATAATAATAAAAAAAACACACCAAAACATGCGTTGAAGAAAAGGTGAAGACACAGGCGAGCTGGTGAATAACTTCCATAGTAACGGGAGATACGGAACAATAAAAAAAAATAGAAAAAAAAACGGATAAAACAACAAGTCTCAACTTGTTGCTGTTTTGCGTTTTTGGTTTAAGTTCGGGAATAATACGGCGTGCAATTTCGTCTGCTCATTGAGCCCCACGTGCGTTTGTTTAACTCCCCATCTCGTCGGAACTGCTATTAAAGACCAATGAGCAATTATTTCTGCGCAGTACTTCGTTAAAATCTAGACGTAAAACTCTAAGGTCACGTGTTTAGTGGTGAAAAATGTGCAACATGGCGGCGGCCATTTGGGGGTCACTTTCAGCTGCCAGTTTATCGTTCTAAGGCCCTCTACCTCGTTGACACAGACAGAGCTTGCCGGTGTCTTCGGAAAGCTCGACGAGCTGCGTTCGCAGAGCACTCGACAGACGTTGGCAGCCATGTTTGTTATCGCTTCACAAAATGCCGGAAAGGAAATCTTGGGATACTTCCGAAAACACCAATGATTCTAGATTATTTGTTTCTGAAACATAAAACAAATGTCAAATAAAATACTACTACAGCAGGGAGATACAATTTTACAACGAACATCTCACACCTCAATCATCTTTCCAACCAATGAGAGATGGAAGCACGCTGTAAGAACGAAGCGGGACTCAGCGGCGTGCAGACTGCACCCCTCTCCCCTAAATTGCGTCTAACCGCGTAAATATTGCTCAAAACTATTTTTTTTTCGGTAATTTCTTTATATTCGTGTCCCATCTAATCCTTTTAGAAGAAACTTTTTTTCCCCTTCATTTTAGCGTTTTTTTTTAAGGGAACCAAAAACATACCAAAATGAATCGCTGCTCTCATCGAGTGTTATTTCTCAGATAAGGTATCACATATTGCTGTCGAAATTTAAAAATATTTTGTCGATGCGTAAAAGATTTTTTTTTTTTTTGCGTGCGGACTATGCAGTTGGTGCATACTCCGCGTGCCGGAAGAGTACAATCTAAGGGAAAGCTTTTTTTCTTCAATTAAAATTTGCCTTGGTGGACTACACACCATTTGCGAGTCAAGAAAATAACCTAACTCAACCATGCGGCATCCTCGCAATGGCACCTCAGATCTACGCCGACATTATTATATCTGGAAGGGACGAGTCTCTCCGAAATTATTTTGCAAAGTTTCTGAAATATACGAGAGGCATCCACAATGGCGAGAGTCCGGGGGCTCAAACCCTGCGAGTCGAAGCCCATCACGTCGTTTTCAATCGCGTGATCGATTAATCTGGCTTCCCGGGAGACCCGCGGTCTAAACCTGGAACGCTGACCTCCGAGCCAAATCGATTACTATTTCCAACTGGAAAGAGCTCAACGGCGCTGACCGAATCCTAAACTTCCGGCAGCGGCCACGGCGTAGAAAGCCTTCGAATCTTTCATCGTGAGTTTATCTCTCCTAATGGTTGTCACCGGGAGCCTAAAAAAAAAGCAGTTTCGGACAACGAGATTGCTGGAAGTGTGTGTTTGTTAAAAACAAAACAAAAGCCTAGCTCTCATTTCGTCGCTGTCCACCCTTTCACTTGGAAAGTTTGACGAAGCAGAAAAAACCTGTTAATGGATGACGCTAAGCCCTCTCCCCCCACCTGGATGACGGCTTTAACGAAGGAAATAACATCAAAAACAAAAAAAACAAAACAAAAGGATTTAGGAGCCAAACGATCACCGCTTACTCAGAAAGAGAGAAAAAGGAGAGAGAGAGAGAGAACTCGCTGAAAAATAGTTTTCGGGTTTCTATTTTTAAGCTGCGTTCGTCTCAGTGACTTTAATTTTCTTTTCTTTTATTTAAGTGCTCAACTTGGACTTTCTCGGCAAAAAGAAAAGCAACACACATACACGCACACACACACACGCTCACAAATAAAACAACGTAGGAAACTTCCTATTTTTGTACGCGTTTACTTTATAGTTGTTAAGAAGTCAGCGTTTTGCCGTTATTTGACTTCCTGGCTTTGGCAAGGGACAAAAATAAAGAAACAGTCGCGATGAGGCGAAAAAAAAAGAAGAAACATTGCTCACCGTAATAAAGAAATGAGTTTTTTTGTTCACGCGTAAGTTTCACATTTGATGTAACTGGATAAGGGTGGACTTTTGAGAACAGCTGAATAAAAGAATAACGCGTCTAAATGTCTAACACACACACAAAAATTTTTTTTCTGAAAGTGTATTTGCGTTGTTCTTTGATTATTTAGGTACTTTGTCACCGAGCCAAAGCTTTTAGCCGGACGTCAAGAGGGCATCAGCGAATAATGTCACGGTAATCCACTTAACTGCAAATAACCGCCTTTAGCTTGGCGCGCAAATAACTTCAGAAGGGAAGTCGAAGTTTAATTACGTGTTATAAATTATCGTTCGTCTTCGCTTAGGCGTAAAATTTTAAATAAAGACAAAATAATACTGACTTCATATAAACTTCTATCTTTTTTTGCAATTATTAAATATTCATGGTACGCCATATGGGCAGTGTTGGAAGTACTTTAAGTACATTGTACTTAAAGTTCTACTTTTAGGAGCTTTAGAATTTTTGTACTTTACTTGAAGTACATTTTCTGAGTACGTACTTGTACTTACTTAAAATACTTTTTTCTTCTACTTTCCGAGGAACGTACAACTCGCGACTTCAAGGTACATTCCCCAGATTTGTTCTTATTAAATTAAATTTGTTTCGAAAAATGATGCTTTGCCAAATCTGAAGCCACTCGACTTTATCCAATATTCGCCGCCATCTCCGATAATAACTGATACACCCCTGATTACCCCTGGGGCAATGAATACCAGTTAATAAGCACTGCACAGGGGAATGTAAGGGCACAATAAAATATTCGGTTTAAAAGTAATAGTACTTCACTTTTAAAGTACATTGCATTTATATCACTTTACTCCAAGTACATTGCGCCCGGTGTACTTGCTCTTTTACCCGAAGTACATACCCTCTCCTTTACTTGGTACATTACTTCGAGTACTTTTTATATATACTTAACCCAACACAGTATATTGGAGGTCAGTGTTCGCAACGCATGTTCAAAACTAGCTTATATTTACCGACTGCTAGGAACAACAATCCAGATTGGGTTCAGTCCACTTGATAGTGCATAATCGCGCATTCATCCAAGTCAAGATGTTTGTCTTTTGAAGAAGGTTAATGAGAACGATTGGAGAGCATGTGTCAACGATAAATATTATGTCTTCCTGTGAATACCCTTCATACGCAAAGCTAGTGGTGATCACCATAAATATTAGAGATATAGAGAGAGAAAAAAAAACACAAGGTAGGGAGTAAATTTAAGACAAAATTACCCTGAGGATAGGCATATAACAAAACAAAAATTATTGCAAGCAGTTTGCGTTGGGAACACTTTCGGCAATGTGCGTGTGTCTGAATTACTTCAGATAAAACGCGACAGTGTCGTTTCGTCGCATCTCGCATCTCTGCGTAAGCGTGGTTGGGAATGATTGTATTGCGTGTTTGGCCGCATGGTTTCTTGTAAATGTGTATGTTTCTTTGTATTTGAAAATGCTTAAAAAAAACTGCGCTAGAATGGTGGCCTGAGAGTGGCTGTTTAGGGAATATAGAGCATGCTTGAGAAATAAACTAGTTAGCCGAGTTCGAGACGTTCCCTTCTGTGTTTGTTCCTTCGACTAAAAGATTATCTTTCTCTGCAGCACAGTATCAGGTGTTAAACGACAGGATTAACCATAAGCACTTTTCCGACACAATTTTATTTCTGCGCCAAAAAAAAAAAAGAAACGAAAAGATTTTTTACCGACACTACTGGGTCGTTTCCATACTTCACACGACAAAATAATCACGTGATATATATACTATTTGAGTGTAAGCACCAACACAGTGTTTAGAAAAGAAGCCCGCTTTGCCCACACCGGGTGTGGGCACTGCGCCCGCGCAGAAACCGAAATCGGGAGGAGTGAAGCGCCTGCGCATGCGCGTTACCGACAGCAGCGCCACCGCAGTGACCTGACGTCAGCGAGTTGAGTAGGTCTATAAAATATCTATACTGCATTTCAGCTTAAGTCCAGACGCAGCCGACTCTACCAGGGGACCAAGCCGACAGCGTCAAAAGCGCACCATCTTGGTGTTCTTTATATTTCTGTACGTGTTCTATCGTCGTTGAACGAATCATAAACAAAACCAAAAAAGTCTTAGTGACTTGCGCTTTTGACGCTGCGTGATTGGTCTCAGTAGATCGTAGCGTCGGCTGCGTCTGGACCTCAGCTGAAACGAAGTGTAGACGACTTGCGATATTTATGTCCGAAACCTGTACAAATGCATGACGTCAAAAAGTTTTGAATTTGACAATGCCACGAGAACATACCTTTTAAGATAATGCCGCCGACAGCTTAAGAAACGGAGGGCGTAGCCCTGGTATGTTCAGGCTCCTTGCTCTGTGACTCGCTCTCTGGCGTTCTTCTCAGCTCAGGCCGAAATCTCATCGTCTAGCTGGGGAGCGATAATTAAGATTCTCAAAACTCATCATGCCCTGCGCGAATAGTTGAGACACGTACGCTTTATATAATGTTTCTACGAAATAAATATTTTTTCGCGCACGCTATTAACGCAATTAGGGTGGGGTCACGGCCCGCTCTGAGCCCTGCCCACAGATCAGTGGCCCAGCCCATTACCGCTGGATTGGCTTGGCTGCTCGGCCAAACACGCTCGCAACCCTCGTGTCTCCCTTTCGCGACGTCCGGTGCGTCTAGTCTGGCGTCTGACAGCGCCTGCTAGTCGCGCGAGCAGACGCGAGGCAGCTTCCGGCATCGTCTGCCATTCCTCCAACGGCTATTGTCGTCTGCAATGCCAGTAAGACACAGACAAAAAGCTGCGCGTCAGCATCCGACTTTCGCCTTCGTCCGTCTGCTATTGCGCATCCGTCTAAAAACTTCCGCAACGCTCGCAGGAAGCGACGAACGGCCTCCTGCGTTGCCCAGGGGACGCTGTAAAAGGGGACCTGTTAGGACGTGTTTGGGTACTACAAACTTGAGAGTCTCAAACTGCGACACATGTAGAAGCTTGCCTGCTCTGGTGCGGAACTCGAGATCGTAAGGAAAGTATAAAGTAACAACAACAAATCGAAAGCCGTCGAAGTACAGGCTAAAGCTAAGACCCTAAAAGCGTGAGACAAAAAACGCCGTTTCACTCTGTTTCAAAGTAAAAAAAAACAAAAAACGGAAGAAAAGGAGTCGTAGAGGCGCCAGATGTTCTGACGTCCACCACGCAGAGATAAGAGACGCGTACCGCTAGTGGTGGAGGCATGAATCTGACACTTTTGATTGTCTTGCGGCGTTTAATCTTGCCGATTTTGGACGCCTGAAAGTGTTTTCCACTTCTTCAGCACTACTCAGAAAAAGAAAAAAAAAAGCTCAGCGAAGGTGCTATAAGTAGTGCGAGAGCTCTGTCAGGTCAGCTTCGCACTACCAAAAATGAGGGCGCCCCAGTTTTTTCGGAGCTTCAGCGCAGGAAGTCTATGAAAGCGGAATTCACGCGTTCCTGACACGCACGAGCCACGGTCCAATTCAAGCGTCTGTCGATGTGCGGTAAAAAGCGACCGAGAGGACAACAAAATATATATATAAAGAAAATAAGTTTGCAGTTCTTCCGGCTTTTCTGTTCTTGTTATTTATTTTTCGCATGGCATCCGCGAGCAAGGTGGTTGAGCATCATGACGCGCAATTAAGACGCGACCTAAAAATAGTTCGCTTTGGCAGGCCACGTGCAATGCAAAACTTGAGAGCTACTTGCCTTTCGAAGCGATATGACGGGAACATATCTACAGAAACTTGATGCGAGCAAACGCCCGATTGGCTCCGGGCAAACGACTTGCAACTTCTTACCTGTGTATAACTCAGTTCACCATAAAGCTGAGACTAGAAGTTTCAGCCTTCAGCGCGAGCTGTCTGCCCTGGCTAACACAAGTATAAACGCGCAGGCGCGCGTAACCAAAGCACTGTCCTAGCCTCCGATATACTGAGCCTGGCAGATCGCCACGAGAAGCGGCCGCCGAAATGGAAAAGGGTAGAGCGTCAGACAACGGGCGAGAGGAGAGCCACGTGACTGGCGCCCCGCTGCGGCGAGACGCCAAAACGCAGCGTCTCGCCGCTGCGGCGAGACGCGAGGACCCAAGAGTGTGTTTCGGGTTCTCGCCGCTGCAAAAAATGTGCGCTGACGTATAGGTTCCCCGAGAAATGGTTTTTTGATGCTCTGGACTACCATATCTTCGCGTTTCAAATCTGCAACCGGGCACTCTATGGCTCCGTCGTTGAACTGCCAGGCTTTGTTACCATAGAGGAGGCTCTGGCACTGTAGAACCCAGCGAGCTCGTGTTGAAGACGCAGCTTCTAGTTAAGGATGAACGAAGTATAAGCATCTTCTCGAAATTGAAACCGTTGGCTGCAATCACAACGTTCGCCGAATTCGCAGAGCACCGAGGCCACTTTTACGGGAATCACAATCCTTATTCGCCATGAACACACGCAAAGGAACAGATCAAGACAGATAAAGAAAACATTATTGACGTGGGAGGCTAGACCTTGGCCTGTCTCTGTATGAAAACAAGCACCCGCACAGTGCTTACTCAAGGCTAGCACTCGCGACAGTTATTTGCTGAAAACAAGGTCAGTTGAAAATATCTTCCTCTAAACTCCTCGGTGAACGTAAAACGACTGGCAAACGACTGGCACTTATCAAAATAAAGAGCCCTACTAGCTACGCTTGTTGAGCACGCTGCAACGCCGGCAGCCATGTTTGTTAATGTTTGAAACCGAAGCGGAAAGGCAATGTGGGGATATTTCCGAAAACAATAATGACTATATCTAGATCATTCGTTTTGAAACATAAAAAATATATTGTCTATAAAAATACTATGACATCACGGAGGAACAATGTTTAGAAGGAACAATCCACACTTCAAATCACCTCTCCAACCAATGATAGCTGAGAAATGGAGCGCAGCTAGCCACGTTTCGGAGGGGGGCCCTAAGGCGGGATACCTCCACTTAAATTTCGTCTAAATACGTAAAAATGGCGAAAATGTTTTTTGTTAAAAAACAACAAAAAGTGTCTTATATAAGCCATTAAATATTATTTTCGTTTTCATTTCGGTGTTCCTTAAAGATGTGAGTTACTCTAGCTGGCTTCTGCGACACAATACTAGTTCACCCGCGTGAACTCGTGATGCTCCATAATGAGTGCGGACTCCTCACTTCGAAGCCCGAGAAAATATGTTCACAAAATTCACACCATTGAAATGACCATGCCCAGAAACACTGTCCTGTAAAAAATATATTCCCGTTTTTTTCTTCTTGATGAATGTGCAATGGAGCACCACAATTTTTATTACCGTTTTTTTATGTATTTTATAAAGCTGACGAGGGTAGAAAGTTGGGCAAGTTGGTGGTTCATAATGATCAAAAGCGCGATAAGACGACAGACACAGAAAGAGACACAGACGCAGCGCTGTGTCTGAGTCTCCTTCTGTGTCCGTCGTCTTGTCGCGCTTTTTAATCATTATGTATTTTATATTTCATTTTTGTTATTGCCCACAGGTAACGGGATAAGATATTGACTTTGAAAACCCAAGGGCGTTCCTGTATCGTGGATACGTTTTTTGTGGATATTTCGGTGAGACGTTGCAGCGGTGTTAAAGCGTGATCACATTGCACATATGTAAAAAAAAAGACACTGTGCCCGCTGCAGACATGCGCACAGGTGTATCTACAGACATGTCTAGAGCATGATCGAAGCATGTTTGCCTCATGTAGATGTACGATTCCAACATGTCTGAAGACAGTTTCTTTGAATGATTAATGCTACGGGACACGTCATACAAGGAAACAAATGTTCGACGAACAATATGATTCGTCCGATGGAAATACGTTACCATTGGTTCTTTCTCACCTCCCTTTTCACCCCTTTTATTCGTTAAGGAGCCCTGACCATTCATTTATCAGTGCTTTCCTTTCGCTAATTATAATACCTTTCCTCCTCGCTTTCCGCTGCACGCTTCCATCGCCTTGCCTTTGCGGCAGCAGCCAAACGACGCTTACGCTCTTCCCTCTGTCTAGGCCTGAAGTCGCTGACGCGTGGCCTCGGCTTTCTTTCGTCGTCGCTCTTGAATACGGTCAGCCATGCCACTCGCGGAAAGAACCATATCCATCGCCGGAGCGGCAACTGAGCTGGGCCGCGTTCCAAAGCGGCACGGCGGTCGCTCATCTCTGACTCCGCGCCAGCTGCGCGACACTCGTATTGGTCTGAGGCGCCAGACTTAGGCACGTGTCACCCTCTCCATCGCCTCCCCGCCGCCGTTGTAAGACATCAAGGTACACACGATACCTCCTCACCATCCCTCACTCCTCGCGACGTTAGGTATGGCGCTGACAAACGGACGCGTGGACTGACACCGGCGGGTTTTCGTGAAAACGAGCGTCTCTAACGTGATTAGACACGCCTTAGACAATCTCTGCAGACTTCAATTTGTATGGTGTATTGGCAGTATGACCGCGGCTTTACGGCTGCCCTGGTGCGAAGCAGTAACACGCAGATACCGACGAGCGCGGACAAGGGCCCAAAGCGCGGACACGCACACGCGCACGCACAAACTAAGAAGAGCAAAGTAATCGGCGCGCATACCGCGTTTAATTGGCTTATCCGGTATATGCAAAGACGCGACGTCGGGCTCTCAGTCGACTATGCTGCGTTGCACCTTAAGTCTAAGCGCAGTAAAAATAAAGAAGAAGCGCATACACGTTTAAAAGCATAAATCCGGGCACGCACTCTCTGCGCTTGATTGGAAGAGCCGGTGGATAACCACGGCACACCAAGACGGCGAGCACCGTAAGTCGTTGCGATACTTAGCTCTGCTTGACGGGTCCTTCGGATCGTTCGCTGCGAGGAAGACATTGAAGCCACCACGGGGAGCGATCTAAAGTTTTCACAATGAAACAACAAGAACAACAACATTGCATTTGGTGCAAGTACAGACCCTCTTTTTGTTATAATTCCATTAATAGGTAAGCAACAATTTTACTCACTTTCAGTATTACATTCGTGTGACCCTTCAGGTCACAATGTGAAGGGACACTTTAATCGCTGAGAACCTTTCTTTTTTTAAATATGCGAGCTGGTTACGTTGTATTGACTCATCTTTCTTGGCGTTAAAATAACTATAAAAATGTTTAAGCTATAATAATATTTAAATTAAAGAGTGGCTTTGCTGTAACGTTTGAATTAAAGAAAACCATCGAAATAAACCAGCTATTACGACCTATTCTTGTTACAGTACGACGTCTGTCTAATCAAAAATTCTAAAGTTGTTCTAAACCTCTTTCAGATCAAATGTAGGTAGGGACACTTCAATGGCGAGAAAGAATAATTAAATGTGTGAAAGTTAGTTACGTCACAGATTCAACTTTTTCGGCGTTCAAATAAAGAAGCGCCTCCCCATTTTATAGAAATCGATTTAAAGTGTGATTTTGTGTAATGCTTCCGCATTGCACCAAATTCGCATTGGTATTAGAAGTCGTGCAGCAGCATTAATGGCGCGTTACTCAGCGCACCGGAGACAACGACATGGTAGACGTGAAAACAGACGCAACAAGTGCTGACTCGCAACTCAGTGCAGAGAACGCGGAAAGAAATTGCCCGTTTGTTTTCCTCTACCGAGTCCACGTCTCCTGTGCGCTGCTTACCGCCGTGTTCGATGCGTACAAACTCACCAAACTCACCACCTTGCTACATACAAAAAGACAGTCTGCAGACACATTGGCCGGGAGCGTGTTTATCCGCATACACGCGTCATGCGTGTCCGCGGATAAAAGTTATTTGCGAACACGCGGATAATTTTCCATCGCTGCAGCGACGTCGTGTTTCTTTTTTTTTTTTCTTTTTTGTACGAGCAGGTTACTGGGGCTCCTCTCAGCAAAAAGTAAGCTCTGGTCACGTGACGAAAAAGAGCGGAAACAATCGGAAGTATAAGCCCGAGTTCCGGCTGCCGACACCCAATATACTGACGTTTATTTACAATGCCCTAACTGACGGTACGAATCTGGTCCCCAGCACTATGCCTTTGAAGCCTTTTCTGATTTACGGCTCGCACGTTCCCATCCCTGCCCTCAGTCCTTACCATAAATCTTTCTTTTCCGTTTCCACAGCCTGCTTATCTCCGGTTCGGGTCTCGGGCTCTTGGCTGCCAGAACTTGAAAGGCGAAACGAGGCGCGCTTTTTGAGGCCACTTAGTGACGCTAGAGCCACTAAAAAGCTACGCTTCAGAGAACGACACTTGGCCATATTGTGGCTTAAAATCATGGTTGCCAGTTATCTAGCTTTATCTGAAATCACAGGGAACGCTTTTCCGTCCTCCACAAAAGTTTAAACAGTCCGCGACAGAGAAAAGCAAAAAGAGCTTCCAACACCGAATCAAATGCGAGGAAGTCGCACTTTTGAATCATAACGATGCGTTGCGTGCTCTGCCAAGCCCCATATGGCGGCGCCCACAACAATGTCGAACGGAGGCGAACTCTGCGCAGCTCATTTAGTGGCTCTAGGGAGGTTCACCCGCTCGTCACTCCTCAATGGAGCACATTTCGCTACACAAACCTGAGTTTCATGAATGCACCAGAGTTTCGAATATTTTTTTAAGTTTATTATAAAGATGTCGTACGACCCTTGGATTTTCCCCTGAGAGCACTGGCAAGTTTCAATAAAATCCAGAAAGATGACCATTTTGACTAGTTTGAGCGCATTTCGAGGTAATTAAGAATTGAAAATTGCTTAGATGATAAAAGTGGCAAAAACGAATGGTAGTACGTACTAGAGGCGTCTCCTATCTTGATTTTTAAGACCCTGACGGGAAGCCTACATGTCTTGGTATTTGCGTATTTCTGTAAATACACTTGATATGTCCGTTTTCGCTCCATTTATTTTCGATGAGTTCAACGAGATGGCGACACCGGCACCAAATGCCCCAAGCCAGAGCATTTGTTGTTGTTGCTGCTTTCACGAGCTTGCACGGACGGCGACTCGCGGCACTAGTCTTTGTGTTTTACATTGCCGCGGGCGCAGCAGACCAACTAGACAGCGCGCCCTTGGCATAATGCTTTTTAGTTCTTGTCAAAACAGGCAATAAGGAAAAAAAAGCGCCCTTGGCATAACGGTTTTTCGCGCTTGTCTTCCACGCAGAAGGCCAGGGTTCGATTCCTGGCCGCGCCTACGCATTTTTGTTGACGCTATGATGTGATGTTCTAGTAAATTGAAAGCCGCCTTGCTAATTCGAGGTTAGAATGTTCTCCGAACCGAACCTTCTACGCCGAATGTTCCGGAAGCCCACGCGTGTACTAAAGGGGCTCCGCCTGGCACGCCGAGTTAGTTTCGCCCCAGCGTTCGACTCGCTCTGCTCGCCGACTCCGACGACGGCGACGCTCTGCTGTTATCTTTCTGTTTCCTTTTTCTTTTTGGGCACAAGTTCGCCCCCATTAAACGTTTCAGTTTTCCAGTTATTGCTTTTGTTTCCTCGCCTGTCCATTCGTGACATTTGGTAAGAAAAGCGCGATAGCCATGCTATGCCAAGGGCGCGCTGTCTACTTGGTCTGCTGCGCCTGCGCAATATGCCGAAATCAGTTTTGAAAATTTGCCGGGGGATGGTCTTGGTGAGATTGCATCACATGGCACCACACAAAAATGGGACCAATGAGGGGCGATGCGTATGATGTAGTAATGCCATGGCAGCGTGTAGTCTCTCACTGCCGCGCGACGAGCTTTCACTTTCGATTTGAGCGTGACCGCGGCCGATGCCACGACCTGGGCAGCCAATCTGGCCGTTGAACCAGCGCACGTAACCTCGCACTCCGCGAGTCTCTAGGTCACACCGACGAGTCACGCGCCCCCAGTAAAGCTCCTTGGTGCTTTTGTTTGCCCTGCAAGCGGCATCAAATGATCAAATACACAAACGCACGAGCCCGTGCCTCGTGCGACACTTGGAAACGAAATGGCGGCGCTCACACTAAAACGAACGTTTATGGAGTGTCCCTAGATAGGAAACCATGCTGTGCGACTCTCGCTCGTGGTTTAATCGTACGTCTTTCTCGGCATTCGCCGACACTGGTTGTCGATACTTGCAAGAAACGCCAAGCGTGATTTTCGTCCAGAGCCTTTTGGCTGGCAGAACTAGCTTGCCTTTCCCGGTTTCTTTAGGTCGCTTCACATCTCGGTATGTTTCTAACTTTCTCGGTATGTTCGAGAAAAAAAAAAAAGATACGTGTGCTGTGGTGTATCTCAACACATGAGAACTCAGGCTATATATTACATTTAATTGATTATCTGTGTAGATATGACATGTCTTCTACATTCGGTGCGTGCTTGAACAAAGGCGGGCGCATGAAGATCCCGTGACAACTGTGAATGTGGTCATCCAACTAAGCTCCTTGATTTTACGGCGCCGTGCAGCTCAAAAGGCAAAAAAAGACGCAAGTTTGGCCGAGCCAGCGCCATAGATGGCTTGCACGTATACCTTCCTTGCTCCATGCTGGTGTGCATTCCACTTCTTCTTGCAAAAAAATAAGAAAGAAGAAGAAGAAATGCGACAGTACACAGTTTTCGCTGCGGCTAGAAGCTTTCCACATCATGAAGACCACCATTTTGGCAGCTGGCGTGACGTCAGTGAAGGCCATAGAACCCCTGCGCTTGTGCATTCGGCTTCACTTGCACTCATTTTGGGGAAATAGAACCTCAAGTACATAGACGCCTTAGACACACCCCAGATTACAGTCGCCGTTGATAAATTTATATTGTCTTACCGAGTTACAGAGCCACTGAAACTGGTGATGACGAGCCTTCACAAAGGCCGATGCTGGGAAGAATGATGACGTGAATTCAGGTCAGAGATAAGAGGAAACAAAAACAGAAGATATATGTTATGGCGGCGGCTATGCACAGTTGCCAAAAGATGCAAAAGTCCTTGTAATCAGCAAACACATAAAAAAGGGCCACTGAATTGCCGAGATGTATCATCCGGACCCTATATAAGCCATCAGAGCGAATCCAGCACTGAGGAAATGTGACTGTCCGGGTTTGCCCTGCGATTCGCCGTTGCTCTAAGTCACGTGGTGCTGAATTGGCTGTTATAGTTAGCTTCAGCCGCGGTCATAAACGCTAAATATGGTATACTATGTTTTTGTATTTTACGCTTTGTTAGCGCTGGTGAGAAGATTCCGAGAGGCGCTTATACACAATGTCTATGTTTACAAAATCAAAGCCCAAACGTTCTATCTTTAGAGGCCAGCACAAGCTTGTTCGTCGCCTCGGAAGTAAGCAAAGCACCCGCCATACTCACGAGCGTTGAGAACCGCCCCGGCCAGAAGTTCTTTGTTTGCAAAATGCTAGGTTGATGAAAATCGCACTGCTCAGCACGCGATCTTCACAGCTCATCACGCACGTGTTTGTCAATTCCGAAAGCGACAGCACAATCGCCGTAGGTACAAACACTAAGAATGACACCGCAGTCTGAAGCCCTTTTCTACCTACGATCGTGAGTCGTACATAACCAGACCCTACTCATTAAAGGTTCGCATCTAAAGGCTGAACTCAGTGGAGCAAACGTGAACAGCAAAATATGCGCCGCAAAATCTATTACAACACGCCCCCGCGTATTTGTCTGGAACCAAACTCCCTGCGACAAACAAGCGATAAACGCCGTCGAACGCAATACATGATGTCAAGGCGTCAGTTGCGTGAGCGACTCCATCTTCTGCACACAAATGACGCACTTGCAAACGTTGCGGAAACCCGGAGTGCGCAACAACGCACCCAACGCACAACAACATCAGCAAATAGGGTGTTCACAAAAATACGGTTGAATGGCTTCAAACGTAGTTCCAACTTCGGAGCCAGTCGGAAATCAGAGCCTTCGGCCCCGGTCGGTTGTGGCGGACGCCGGGCAGACAAATCTGGTTCGCACAGATCGGCGGCGAACAGTTCGTGGTTCGTGCCGACCCCGAGCGCCCGACCTGCACGCGCAGCTGCAGGCATGCAACTCGTTTCTTCCGGAAACATTCTGCGCCATGTACGAGGAAAAGGCTACAGATAAATAGCGGATGAATACCCTTCATCAAAGGTTGCAGGAATCGGCCTTTATTTAGGTGCTGCTGACTTGGCCTTCCTTTTATTAGTAAAACACGATCGGACGAGACTTTTTTTTACTTTGTGGTTTGAATTTAGCGCCGGCGCTTCATGTTTGCCTTTGTATGTTTTCCTAAGGCGAGAATAGGAAAAAGTGGACGCGTATGCTTGGAGGGCTAGGAGCAGCTGCGAAAACCAGCACAGGTCCCTTCCGATTTAACTTTTATGGCAGCTTATTATTAGTGTTTATACGAAACATTCATTTTCACATTTTTTTATGTTAAACCCACAAAGCTTTGCGTAACGCCCCGCATACAGGCATTTAGTCGTCAGCTTGAGTGTGAACCAGCTTCCTCCTTAATAACGTTGTCTTCAACCATATGCCCGCTTCCAGCGCTTACAAGCTAGGCAAGAAATGCTGAGTCATTGAACTGTGAACGCGTGTGCGATGTCTGATTGTCTTCAGAAGAGAGCTACTGCGCATGGTCAGAACGCGACCCAGAATTAATAAGGCGGAGATGGTAGCGGGGATACGACTAAGGGGTACCACTATACTCCGCGACAGCATTTCTTGGCAGTGCAGTGGAAGGTACGGGCAAGCAATTCCCTCCCATTTTGAGCGTCGACTCTCCTCCTCCCCACTGCATTGCCAAGAAAAGTTGTCGCGGAGTATAGCGAAATCATTTGTGGAGTAAATAAATTAGATGAAGCTGCATGGTTGGACAGAAATAAAAAACGCCATAAATAATAAGGAAAACAGCGAGGAAAGTTTGGTATTGTTTCAGGCGGCAACTGAAGCTACACGAGAGTGGAAAACATTTCCTTGGGCGTTGAGCGCTTCAACTCTTACATATTTAGGTGTCTTCTACATAGTCGTAGTACTGTAAGCCCCCCCCCCCTCCTCCCCCCTCTACACACACACACACACAACATATTTTACTGAGTGTAAAAAACAATAAAAGGGTTGGCCGTGCGCGTTACGGCCGTTTCAGCTAGTTCCGGAATTCGACGACGCGTTTAAGTTTGAGGTATGCAGTGGACATTTTGAGAAAATACCGTCAACGCTTTCGCCCTGTGAAGCGTCAACCCAGAAAGCCAACCAAGACAGCTTAATTGTGTGCCCAGAATCCAGGGTGATTCTAACTGGTCGATTGGGATCCTGTGGGTTATGGGTAGGGTTCCGTGTTTTCAGATAAATCCGAAAAACTCGGAAAACACCCGCCGGTAAAATTTTGGTCAATTCGGATTTATCCGATAAACTCCGAATTTCGATGTGCCAATCCCCCCCTCCCCCCCACACACACACACACACACAAAAGTATTTTACAATTAATGGTTTGATCAGCGCGTAGAGTCAATGGTCCTGGGAAAATGCCACCACACTTATTGTTTCAAATTTCGGTCAGGACAACAGGTCATTGTACTTTCGGGTCACGACAAAAGTCACTGTTTATGTTTCCAGTTTGGGTCATACTATTTGTGCTTTAGAGGAAGGAGAGGTTGTGTTTTTGTAACAGTGAAAGCTATGGACCATAGAGATTGCATAAAGTGGGGAAGAGGGACAGTTGAAACTTCTCTATTGCATCCTTTACCACTCTACCTCGCGCGGCCGCGCGGTAGGTTGATGGAATAGTATGGAATGAATACAAGCTTCCCAGCGACTACCTCTAGGAGTTTATTGATTTTAAGGTATCGACATTTATCGAAGCAACACTTGTGTGCAACTTTTGTCGTAAGACAAATTAGTATTGCCAGTAGTAATGGCACCAACGCCAAATACAACTAAAGAAAATATTAATTGATACAATCGCGTTTTTTTTTTTGTCCAGCATACGTTTACATTCGGATAATATTATTTACTTTTTGTAATAAGAAACACTGCGAAATTAAACTCCGAATTTCGGAGAATTGGGAATCAAACAAAAATAAACTCCGATAAACTCCGAATTTTCGGCAAAAAATAAACTCCGAAAAACACCCTCCGAATTTGACGAAAAATAAACTCCAAAAACACGGAACCCTAGTTATGTGTTGCGTTTGGAATATGAGCTGCGAAAAAGCGACCAAAACGTTGATTGTCTGCGATCGTCTGAGCGCTTCTGCCCGCTTTGCTCCTGCAAACGTGACCACGCAGCGCATGCGCCCCAGCAATCAATTGGCCCAGCAGGTGTCCGCTATCATATTGCAAATGTTCGCCAAGCTTTGCGTTGCTCCGTCTCTTAAAGTTAGGCTCTCTAATGCTTATAAGTAGAGTGCCGTGTTTTCGGGGTTCAATTTGATTTCGGGGTTTTTTTTTCTGCTTATTTTTCTCACAAATTCGGTGTTCTTTCGGTGTACTTTTTTGGCACCGGACAAGAAATTGGTGTCTATTTCGCCTAACGTTGATGAAAAGAGGACACTGTCGCAAGATTCTCCCGACCTCCAAAGAACATGTTTCGAAACCTAAATACTTAAAAAAATGTCCATTAACAAAAAAACAAAAAACAAAAAAAAACAAAACGAGATAAGTGTTTTGGTTTTTGGACAAAGTAGCAGCCAAGCGGTCAGTTGAGGTACATACAAAATAAAATTGTGTTTAAAGATTTTTTCTTACGAAGATTGGTGTTTTCTCATTAAAGAACGGCTTGAATTGATTTTTTTTCTCAATCTTACGAAAAGCGGCTCGGGGGTTAGTTTTGGGGTTCATCGGTATTTACCGAAAACGTCAAACACTACTTAGGCATCGCCGGGGACACCATCTGAACGCGGCGGTTAATAAAAGCACAAGCTGAGTACGTGATTCTGGTCTGTCCCGATTCCGGAAATGCCCATGGCATAGAACGCTCAGTGGCGTTCGTGGTGACGTCCATGTCTTTCAAGCAATTCGGCGATGATAATCTTGCAAAAAAGCAAAAAAAACCTATGCTGTTCTTGCATGGGACAGGTATGCCACACAAATTTCGAGGTATTTATCCAACATCCATGAAGAGCTAGCAAAATGACAAGTCGAGACAACCCACTATTTTCTACGGAAATAATCCATGGAGAATAGGAAGAAGAGGGAAAAGGACAAACACAAATCTCCAAACACAGCTAGGTAACTGGTGCGCAACCGAAAAAATCCGCCTGGTCCGGGTATCGAACCCGGGACCTGTCCCTTTCCAGCGGAGCGCTCTACTCAACTGAGCTAACCAGGGGTTAGATGTCAGTAGAGCAAACAGGCTTTATCAGCTGCCACCAGTCTAACACCAACAAGGGTGAAAGGGTTGTATATTATGATTATTTTCGTCATTCTTGTCCAGCTCGCTTGCACCTTTGCATTTAATTGCATCATACGCACTATTTTGGTCGATTGTTACAACTTGTCACTTGAATATATCCCTGATGCATCGTGTGATTTAGCGAGTAAAACATTATCAAAATAGCTATAGCAATTTTCTAACAACATAAAGGAGAGAGAGATAGAGAGAGAGAGAAAGAGAAAGAAAGCAAAATCTGTCGGTGGTCTTTTCAGTAAAACAGAAAGAATAAACAAAACTAGATTATCACAGTTTTTCCGCATCTTAACTTTACCTGATTAAGCTTTATATACGCATCAACAAAACGCTCGTTCACAAATAAAGTAAATGAAAAAAGAGAACAAGAAGATTTTCGGGGTGTTTAATGTTAAGATTGGAGGTTCAGTCGAATCTTTCCCCGGGACTATGTACAGCATTCTAATGTTTACATATTGACAGTCCAGCGTGCAATCTCTACGGCCCAGCACGCTCATGTTGGTAGCTTCGCAAAGAGCGGCAAGGCACACGCTACAC
>JAZHYW010065337.1:0-19612 GCA_037355805.1 Ixodes ricinus
TGCCTATATCAACCGTGTAGCGTTTTTATTTTTAACCGCAATGCCGTCTCTAATTGGCGATGGGGGCAGGTCACGTGACCTCGGGGCGGTCACGTGGACCTGGGGGAGCCACGCGGCAGGGGGTCACGTGACCTCGGGGTCACGTGACCTTGGGGGGTCACGCGACCTTGCGGTTACGCCGACGCCGACGCCGCCTCAAGCCGGAAACGGGCGCCTAAGAGCTGCGCTCTTAAAAGAAAAGTGGACACGTTTCTTATTAGTAGAAATAAAAGAAACGCGTTACCGTTACCGATCAAAAAGTAGGGGCCGGTTAACTTGCGTTCCTTTTCATCTTCCAATTTAAATGTTTTACTGTTTTGACGTTACGCGCATGCATCCGTGACACATTTCAAGAACGTGGGTGTGTTTGCGCGGGGGAAAAGAGAGGCAGTGTTTTGAAGGTCTGTGGGATAAGTGCAAGCATTCATATGACTTGACGCCTAGAAACACAAAAAGGAAATTTATGTAATCTTTTGAAGGCCTGGGAAGAAGGTAACGAGTAACGTAGCTACGTCTACGCGTTACTCGAAACAAGTAACGTAAGTACGTTATCCGTTACTGTTTTAAAATGTAACGAGCACATATCACTACGCTACTGGAAAAAAAATAACGCTTTACCTGTCACGCCATTACTGAACGCCTTAGCGCCAAAAAAAGGTTAGCACTCGCCTTTCTCCCCCCCCATCTCCGCCGCGTAAAACGGGGGTTGCGTAGCCGTGCGGTTATCAGTGGAAGAATATGGTAGGTGCGGAGGCATTTCAAAGTGCTGCGCGTTAGAAACCCCATCATGCGCTCTCACGCGTTAATTGCATTTGATGAAGTGCCTAAGCCTGCCGGTTTTGGTTTTGTACGGCGCGCATGTTCAGTTCCAAAGTAGCAAAAGATCATGCTCATTGCGAGCTGACGACATGTTCGCATTACATACCACCTATCACAATACTGAAATGTTATACGCACGTTTTTTTGAAAAACGCAATTCAACCTTTACCACACAAATCAAAAGAGGTATTAACGTGAAATTCAAACATCGGGAAGTCCGACTGAAGCAGGCGGTGCTGGTGTCAATACCCGAACGGATTGGACAGGATGCGAAGATCGGAAACAGGGCCGGTCTGCTAGGAACAGCGTCTCAGCTGAGAATGGTTGAAAGAAAGCACTCCCAAAGCCAGCGCACTATATGCTATATGCTTTGCTATATCCTACTCCGCGATCATTTAGTCAATAAAACAAGATTTCAATCGAATACTGTAAATGTATTTTCCGTCATATGTCCACTAAAACCAAATTGTTTGTTGACCTGTTCCTATTTACTCAAATAAAAATATATTCTGATCTATAATTCACGAGAAGGAACGTCAGTACGGCGGACGCCGTGACGTCAATCATCTCCTCTCACGTGTCAAACACCACTCTTTCCCAATCATACCGTTCGAATCAAACTACCGAACTTCGCAATATCCGTACAAATGAAATACGAGCGACGCAACCCAAACATGTCACAGTCGAAGCCAAGTGACATAAACTACTAATGAAACACAAATATAGGGTTTCTTCGTCGTCCGAGAGGGTGACATTTTTCGGGCCGGTTTTCATCCGAGCCGCGTCTATCAGATGAGTCAGCGGTGCGCGTCTGGGACACCCGACGCAAACAGGACGCAATTGCGGCGTCAATCAGATAGATATCCGCGCTAGATGGCGTAGACACGGGATCGTGACACCGTGGGAATCGAGCTTTGAAAACACAAGCTTTCCATCCGAAGACGCTTCACCTCCGATTACGAGCAGACTATTTTGCAGAACTTCGTGCGAGTCTTTCAACAGTATAGGTAAGCGCGATCGAAATAGAATAACATAATTGAAAAAAAAAATTCTAAAAGCAATTTAAAAGATAAAAAATATAATAAACGAGCGGGGGCTTATATTTTTAGCTATTGCGTTGCACTTCTGAAAGACGAAGCTTAGGCGTCTTCCCGTAATATTTTTCTGCGTGCATAAAAGCAACACACACTTTATTTTTGCTTTTTTTTGTTTTGCTAAAGGTACACTCATATATTTTGGCTCTAATAAATGCACTAACGAAAGACACATTGGTAAAATGTTTCATTGCACTGCGGTCATTCACTTATTTATAGATTGTTTTACACTCGATTGGCGCTCAGAATAGCCATGTATACCATGCGGGGTGTTTCAGCTGCGCCAAAACTTAACGAAAGCAGCTGCACGGTACGCTTGTCTAAGCAACATATAATTTTTCATAGTTGTAATAAACAAGTCAAGATTTTTTTTTGCGATGAGCCAAGTATAATTAACAGAGATAAATTAGCTAACTTTTTAAATAATAATTTGAGCCAGAAGTTTTCAATACAAATTTTGTAGATAGTGATCCTAAAGGTAGCCTTTATTTGGGTATTTGTTTTTAGCTTAAAAAAAGCAAAAAGAAACTCACGACAGTAAAAACAAAGAGCCACGTGACTAAGGGTACTTTCATCGTGGTTCTCCAGCAGGTACTCACATACAATATTTTTTTTAATCTCACGTTGCAACAAACAGTGAGGAATAATAATAAAAAAAACACACCAAAACATGCGTTGAAGAAAAGGTGAAGACACAGGCGAGCTGGTGAATAACTTCCATAGTAACGGGAGATACGGAACAATAACAAAAAATAGAAAAAAAAACGGATAAAACAACAAGTCTCAACTTGTTGCTGTTTTGCGTTTTTGGTTTAAGTTCGGGAATAATACGGCGTGCAATTTCGTCTGCTCATTGAGCCCCACGTGCGTTTGTTTAACTCCCCATCTCGTCGGAACTGCTATTAAAGACCAATGAGCAATTATTTCTGCGCGGTACTTCGTTAAAATCTAGACGTAAAACTCTAAGGTCACGTGTTTAGTGGTGAAAAATGTGCAACATGGCGGCGGCCATTTGGGGGTCACTTTCAGCTGCCAGTTTATCGTTCTAAGGCCCTCTACCTCGTTGACACAGACAGAGCTTGCCGGTGTCTTCGGAAAGCTCGACGAGCTGCGTTCGCAGAGCACTCGACAGACGTTGGCAGCCATGTTTGTTATCGCTTCACAAAATGCCGGAAAGGAAATCTTGGGATACTTCCGAAAACACCAATGATTCTAGATTATTTGTTTCTGAAACATAAAACAAATGTCAAATAAAATACTACTACAGCAGGGAGATACAATTTTACAACGAACATCTCACACCTCAATCATCTTTCCAACCAATGAGAGATGGAAGCACGGTGTAAAACGAAGCGGGACTCAGCGGCGTGCAGACTGCACCCTCTCCCCTAAATTTCGTCTAACCGCGTAAATATTGCTCAAAACTATTTTTTTTTCGGTAATTTCTTTATATTCGTGTCCCATCTAATCCTTTTAGAAGAAACTTTTTTTTCCCCTTCATTTTAGCGTTTTTTTTAAGGGATCCAAAAACATACCAAAATGAATCGCTGCTCTCATCGAATGTTATATCTCAGATAAGGTATCACATATTGCTGTCGAAATTTAAAAATATTTTGTCGATGCGTAAAAGATTTTTTTTTTTTTTTGCGTGCGGACTATGCAGTTGGTGCATACTCCGCGTGCCGGAAGAGTACAATCTAAGGGAAAGCTTTTTTTCTTCAATTAAAATTTGCCTTGGTGGACTACACACCATTTGCGAGTCAAGAGAATAACCTAACTCAACCATGCGGCATCCTCGCAATGGCACCTCAGATCTACGCCGACATTATTATATCTGGAAGGGACGAGTCTCTCCAAAATTATTTTGCAAAGTTTCTGAAATATACGAGAGGCATCCACAATGGCGAGAGTCCGGGGGCTCAAACCCTGCGAGTCGAAGCCCATCACGTCGTTTTCAATCGCGTGATCGATTAATCTGGCTTCCCGGGAGACCCGCGGTCTAAACCTGGAACGCTGACCTCCGAGCCAAATCGATTACTATTTCCAACTGGAAAGAGCTCAACGGCGCTGACCGAATCCTAAACTTCCGGCAGCGGCCACGGCGTAGAAAGCCTTCGAATCTTTCATCGTGAGTTTATCTCTCCTAATGGTTGTCACCGGGAGCCTAAAAAAAGCAGTTTCGGACAACGAGATTGCTGGAAGTGTGTGTTTGTTAAAAACAAAACAAAAGCCTAGCTCTCATTTCGTCGCTGTCCACCCTTTCACTTGGAAAGTTTGACGAAGCAGAAAAAACCTGTTAATGGATGACGCTAAGCCCTCTCCCCCACCTGGATGACGGCTTTAACGAAGGAAATAACATCAAAAACAAAAAAAACAAAACAAAAGGATTTAGGAGCCAAACGATCACCGCTTACTCAGAAAGAGAGAAAAGGGAGAGAGAGAGAGAGAACTCGCTGAAAAATAGTTTTCGGGTTTCTATTTTTAAGCTGCGTTCGTCTCAGTGACTTTAATTTTCTTTTCTTTTATTTAAGTGCTCAACTTGGACTTTCTCGGCAAAAAGAAAAGCAACACACATACACGCACACACACACACGCTCACAAATAAAACAACGTAGGAAACTTCCTATTTTTGTACGCGTTTACTTTATAGTTGTGAAGAAGTCAGCATTTTGCCTTCATTTGACTTCCTAACTTTAGCAAGGGACAAAAAAAAAAAAAAAACAGTCGCGATGAGGCGAAAAAAAAGAAGAAACATTGCTCACCGTATAAAGGAATGAGTTTTTTTGTTCACGCTTAAGTTTCACATCTGATATAACGGGATAAGGGTGGACTTTTGAGAACAGCTGAATAAAAGAATAGCGCGTTTAAATGTCTAACACACACAAAAAAATTTCTGAAAGTGCATTTGCGTTGTTCTTTGATTATTTAGGTACTGTGTCACCGAGCCAAAAGCTTTTATGAAAACCCGGATTCAAGAGGGCATCAGCGAATAATGTCACGGTAATCCACTTAACTGCAAATAATCGCCTTTAGCTTTGCGCGCAAATAACTTCAGAAGGGAAGTCGAAGTTTATTTACGTGTTATAAATTATCGTTCATCTTCGCTTACGCGTAAAATTTTAAATAAAGACAAAGTAATATTGACTTCATATAAACTTCTTTCTTTTTTTTGCAATTATTAAATATTCATGGTACGCCATATGGGCAGTGTTGAAGTACTTTTAAGTACATTGTACTTAAAGTGCTACTTTTAGGAGCTTTAGAATTTTTGTACTTTACTTGAAGTACATTTTCTGAGTACGTACTTGTACTTAAAATACTTTTTTCTTATACTTTCCGAGGAACGTACAACTCTCGACTTCAAGGTACATTCCCCAGATTTGTTCTTATTAAATTAAATTTGTTTCGAAAAATTATGCTTTGCCAAATCTGAAGCCACTCGACTTTATCCAATATTCGCCGCCATTTCCGATAATAACTGATGCACCCCGATTACCCCTGGGGCAATGAATACCAGTTAATAAGCACTGCACAGGGGCATGTAAAGGCACAATAAAATATTCTGTTTAAAAGTAATTGTACTTTAATTTTAAAGTACATTGCATTTATATCACTTTACTTCAAGTACATTGCGCCCGGTGTACTTTGTCTTTTACCCGAAGTACATACCCTCTCCTTTACTTGGTACATTACTTCGAGTACTTTTTTATATATACTTTACCCAACACAGCATATTGGAGGTCAGTGTTCGCAACGCATGTTCAAAACTAGCTTATATTTACCGACTGCTAAGAACAACAATCCAGATTGGGTTCAGTCCACTTGATAGTGCATAATCGCGCATTCATCCAAGTCAAGATGTTTGTCTTTTGAAGAAGGTTAATGAAAACGATTGGAGAGCATGTGTCAACGATAAATATTATGTCTTCCTGTGAATACCCTTTATACGCAAAGCTAGTGGTGATCACCATAAATATTAGAGATATAGAAAAAAAAACACAAGGTAGGGAGTAAATTTAAGACAAAATTACCCTGAGGATAGGCATATAACAAAACAAAAATCATTGCAAGCAGTTTGCGTTGGGAACACTTTCGGCAATGTGTGTGTGTCTGAATTACTTCAGATAAAACGCGACAGTGTCGTTTCGTCGCATCTCGCATCTCTGCGTAAGCGTGGTTGGGAATGATTGTATTGCGTGTTTGGCCGCATAGTTTCTTGTAAATGTGTATGTTTCTTTGTATTTGAAAATGCTTAAAAAAACTGCCTAGAAGGTGCCTGAGAGTGGCTGTTTGGGAATATAGAGCATGCTTGAGAAATAAACTAGTTAGCCGAGTTCGAGACGTTCCCTTCTGTGTTTGTTCCTTCGACTAAAAGATTATCTTTCTCTGCAGCACAGTATCAGGTGTGAAACGACAGGATTAACCATAAGCACTTTTCCGACACAATTTTATTTCTGCGCCAAAAAAAAAAAAGAAACGAAAAGATTTTTTACCGACACTACTGGGTCGTTTCCATACTTCACACGACAAAATAATCACGTGATATATATACTATTTGAGTGTAAGCACCAACACGGTGTTCAGAAAGAAGCCCGCTTTGCCCACATCAGGGGTGGGCACTGCGCCCGCGCAGAAACCGAAATTGGGATCAGTGAAGCGCCTGCGCATGCGCGTTATCGACAGCAGCGCCACCGCAGTGGCCTGACGTCAGCGAGTTGAGTAGGTCTATAAAATATCTATACCGCATTTCAGCCTAAGCCCAGACGCAGCCGACTCTACCAGGGGACCAAGCCGGACAGCGTCAAAAGCGCACCATCTTGGTGTTCTTTCTATTTCTGTACGTGTTCTATCGTCGTTGAACGAATCATAAAGAAACAAAAAAGTCTTAGTGACTTGCGCTTTTGACGCTGCGTGATTGGTCCCAGTAGATCGTAGCGTCGGCTGCGTCTGGACTTAAGCTGAAACGAAGTATAGGGCGTATTCACTGGCCGCCATGTTTGAGGTCACTGTTTAGAGCGCATGCTCAGAACGAGCTCACATTAATAGGCTGCCAAGACCGGCAATCTTGATGGTGCGAGGTGCACGTTGCAAAATAACTGTTGAAGCTAGCCATCAGCACGTGCTCAGCATTAGCGCACACGGATATGGCCGCCAGTGAATACATCCTATAGACCTTTCCAAAAAAGAGCGTGTGGCCGGTGCCATCTTGACTGTTCGTGCGTATGGCGCGTGCTTTCCTCGCTTTCCGAAGCGACGAACACGCACGTGCGGAGCTGTGAAGACTGCACGCGGGACTGTGATTTTGTAAACATTAAAAAAGTCTATAGACGTCTTGTGATATTTATGTCCGAAAGCTATACAAATGCATGACGTCAAAAAGTTTTGAATTTGACAATGCCACGAGAACATACATTTTAAGATAATGCCGCCGACAGCTTAAGAAACGAAGGGCGTAGCCCTGGCATGTTCAGGCTCCTTGCTCTGTGACTTGCTCTCTGGCGTTCTTCTCAGCTCAGGCCGAAATCTCATCGTCTTGCTGGGGAGCGATAATTAAGATTCTCGGGACTCATCATGCCCTGCGCTCCTTAAACAAAAAAAAAATTGAAATAAAAAAGGTAATTTCTTAAAGGGAATAGTTGGGACACGTACGTTTTATACAATGATTCTATGAAATAAATATTTTTTCGCGCACGCCATTAACGCAATTAGGGTGGGGGTCACGGCCCGCTCTAAGCCCTGCCCACAGATCAGTGGCCCAGCCCATTACCGCTGGATTGGCTTGGCTGCTGGGCCAAACACGCTCGCAACCCTCGTGTCTCCCTTTAGCGACATCCGGTGCGTCTAGTCCGGCGTCTGACACCGCCTGCTATACTTCGTTTCAGCTTCCGTCCGAGCGCAGCCAAAGGCTGAGGGACGGTTCGCAACTTCGAGAAGAGCATTCCTACGCACCACAAAGTAGTTCACAAAAGTCATTTCTTTTAAAATAACTGTTTTGTGCGTAAACATTGCACAACCTTCCAGATGTGTACTGCTGAGAATGATTTGCAACCAAAGGAATCAAATCTCTGAAGTTTATGTTTCTATTAATATATGTAAATGCATGTGGTTTGGCGAAAACACGTACATCCGCTGGCAACACGGCTGCAGCGCTCGGTTTTTCTGTGTGATTTCGTTCCCGTAATCGCCGAATCATGTGCTTCGCTGCTTTCCTCACCGAGTCGCTTCAAAACGCCCTTTCGCAAAGGCCCATTTGGGCGTCAGGCGCGAGAGGTCGTGATGAATGTCTACTTTCAAATTCGGCAGGAGACTCCGGCCGCGTCGTACCGCGAATGTGTTGTAAACAAGCAAAGCGTCCGGGCCACTACAATTCAGATACGCGGCGAAATCAGGGCACCCCTTTACCTGCCGATCACATTGAACGCCGAGAAGCTGGTGGAAAGGACTGCGCCTCGAGCCCTGGTATATCCAAACAATACAAGGAAACATCAACGGCCGGGTCATCGCGGGGACCTTGCAACGTGTACTTACATCTCGAAACTATGCCGAACAGGTGGAAAGCTCGGACACAGATGCCAGCGGCCAGCCTACGTACTGACATCCCCTGTGACTAAGTTTCAGAACGTGAAAGGGCACTTTTTAAACCTGTAGCAGACGATATCGTTGATACACCCGTAGCAGACGAAATACTCGGCGAGCGCGGGCGACCAGCGGCGCAGCGGAGTAATACAAAAGTGCAGGCGAGATCGCATGACCTATTGCCGGCGTGTGATTGGCTCCGGCCACACGTAGCTTTGGCTGCGCTCGGACGGAAGCTGAAACGAAGGTATAGTCGCGCGAGCAGAGGCGCGGCAGCTTCCGGCATCGTCTGCCATTCCTCCAACGGCTATTGTCGTCTGCAATGCCAGTAAGACACAGACAGAAAGCTGCGCGTCAGCCTCCGTTTTCGCCTTCGTCCGTCTGCTATTGCGCATCCGTCTAAAAACTTCCGCAACGCTCGCAGGAAGCGACCAACAGCCTCCTGCGTTGCCCAGGGGACGCTGTAAAAGGGAACCTGTTAGGACTTGTTTTGGGTACCACAAACTTGAGAGTCTCAAACTGCCACACATGTAGAAGCTTGCCTGCTCTGGTGCGGAACTCGAGATCGCAAGAAAAGTATAAAGTAACAACAACAAATCGAAAGCTGTCGAAGTACAGGTTAAAGCTAAGACCCTAAAAGCGTGAGACAAGAAAACGCCGTTTCACTCGTTGCAAAGTAAAAAAAAAAAGAAAAAAAACCGGAAGAAAAGAAGTCGAAGAGGCGCTAGATGTTCTGACGTCACTACGCAGAGATAAGAGACGCGTATCGTAGTGGTGGAGGCATGAATCTGACACTTTTGATTGTCTTGCGGCGTTTAATCTTGCCGATTTTGGACGCCTAAAAGTGTTTTCCACTTCTTCAGCACTACTCAGAAAAAAAAAAAAAGAAAAAGCTCAGCGAAGGTGCCATAAGTATAGTGCGAGACTCTGTCAGGTCAGCTTGCACTACCAAAAACGAGGGCGCCGCAGTTTTTTCGGAGCTTCAGCGCAGGAAGCCTATGAAAGGGAATTCTAGCGTTCTGACACGCACGAGCCACGGTCCAATACAAGCGTCTGTCGATGTGCGGTAAAAAGCGACCGAGAGGACAACAAAATATATATATAAAAGAAAATAAGTTTGCAGTTCTTCCGGCTTTTCTGTTCTTGTTATTTATTTTTCGCATGGCATCCGCGAGCAAGGTGGTTGAGCATCATGACGCGCGATTAAGACGCGACCTAAAAATAGTTGCTTTGGCAGGCCACGTGCAATGCAAAACTTGAGAGCTACTGGCCTTTCGAAGCGATATGACGGGAACATATCTACAGAAACTTGATGCGAGCAAACGCCCGATTGGCTCCGGCCAAATGACTCGCAAGTTCTTACCTGTGTGTAACTCAGTTCACCATAAAGCTGAGACTAGAAGTTTCGCCTTCAGCGCGAGCTGTCTGCCCTGGCTAACACAAGTATAAACACGCAGGCGCGCGAAACCAAAGCACTGTCCTATCCTCCGATATACTGAGCCTGGCAGATCGCCACGAGAAGCGGCCGCCGAAATGGAAAAGGGTAGAGCGTCAGACAACGGGCGAGAGGAGAGCCACGTGACTGGCGCCCCGCTGCGGCGAGACGCCAAAACGCAGCGTCTCGCCGCTGCAGCGAGACACGAGAACCCGAAAGTGTGCTTCGGGTTCTCGCCGCTGCAAAAAATGTGCGCTGACGTATAGGTTCCCCGAGAAATGGTTTTGTGATGTTCTGGACTACCATATCTTCGCGTTTCAAATCTGCAACCGGGCACTCTATGGCTCCGTCGTTGAACTGCCAGGCTTTGTTACCATAAAGGAGGCTCTGGCACTGTAGAACCCAGCGAGCTCATGTTAAAGACGCAGCTTCTAGTTAAGGATGAACGAAGTATAAGCATCTTCTCGAAATTGAAACCGTTGGCTGCAATCACAACGGTCGCCGAATTCGCAGAGCACCGCGGCCACTTTTACGGGAATCACAATCCTTATTCGCCATCAACACACGCAAAGTAACAGATCAAGACAGATAAAGAAAACATTATTGACGTGGGAGGCTAGACCTTGGCCTGTTTCTGTATGAAAACAAGCACCCGCACAGTGCTTACCAAGGCTAGTACTCGCGACAGTTATTTGCTGAAAACTAGGTCAGTTGAAAATATCTTCCTCTAAACTCCTCGGTGAACGTAAAACTACTGGCAAACGACTGGCACTTATAAAAATAAAAGAGCCCTACTATACTCCGTTTCCCCTTAGGTGCCTCAATGTCCTTCTGTTTAGGGTGATGCCACCCTTTGTAGTACCCGATGCCGACAGCACGCGCTCACGGGGAAAATACAAAGAAATGCGACGAAAACAAAATGTCGCCATAGCACAGTCAGCGCCACAGACGCGTGCAGGGACACGCTCTTCACGCGCTCTGTGAACAAAAAAGGAAAAATAAAAGTGTGGGACAAAATGGCCGATGACTCCACCCTAAGCAAAGCGCACATGAAGGCACCCTATTTCCCTTATGTTGTACCGCAGTGAAGGCTAGGAGCGCGAGCTCATTGTGTTGGCAGCTGCCCTTGGTGCACGAGAGCTTGTGCCGCCGAGATGTGCCCTAGAGCAAGGAGCTCTGCGCTTGATGCCTTTCCTGCGGTACAACACAAGGTGAAACAGAGTATAGCTACGCTCGTTGAGCACGCCGCTACGCCGGCAGCCATGTTTGTTATCGTTTGAAACCGAAGCGGAAAGGCAATGTGGGGATATTTCCGAAAACAATAATGACTATATCTAGATCATTCGTTTTGAAACATAAAAATATATTGTCTATAAAAATACGATGACATCACGGAGGAACAATGTTTAGAAGGAACAATCCACACTTCAATCACCTCTCCAACCAATGATAGCTGAGAGATGGAGCGCAGCAAGCCACGTTTCGGAGCGGGGCCAAAGGCGGGATACCTCCACTTAAATTTCGTCTAAATACGTAAAAATGTCGAAAGAAATTTTTTTTGTTAGAAAAAAAAAAGGGTCTTATATAAGCCCTTAAATATTATTTTTGTTTTCATTTCGATGTTCCTTAAAGACGTGAGTTACTCTAGCTGGCTTCTGCGACACAATACAAGTTCACCCGCGTGAACTCGGAGCATAATGAGTGCGGACTCCTCACTTCGAAGCCCGAGGAAATATGTTCACAAAATTCACACCATTGAAATGACCATGCCCAGAAACACTGTCCTGTAAAAATATATTCCCGTTTTTTTTCTTCTTGAGAATGTGCAATGGAGCACCACAATTTTTATTACCGTTTTTTTATGTATTTTATAAAGCTGACGAGGGTAGAAAGTTGGGCAAGTTGGTGGTTCATAATGATCAAAAAGCGCGATAAGACGACAGACACAGAAAGAGACACAGACGCAGCGCTGTGTCTGAGTCTCCTTCTGTGTCCGTCGTCTTGTCGCGCTTTTTAATCATTATGTATTTTATATTTCATTTTTGTTATTGCCCCAGGTAACGGGATAAGATATTGACTTTGAAAACCCAAGGGCGTTCCTGTATCGTGGATACGTTTTTTGTGGATATTTCGGTGAGACGTTGCAGCGGTGTTAAAGCGTGATCACATTGCACATATGTAAAAAAAAAGACACTGTGCCCGCTGCAGACATGCGCACAGGTGTATCTACAGACATGTCTAGAGCATGATCGAAGCATGTTTGCCTCATGTAGATGTACGATTCGAACATGTCTGCAGACAGTTTCTTTGAATGATTAATGCTACGGGACACGTCATACAAGGAAACAAATGTTCGACGAACAATATGATTCGTCCGATGGAAATACGTTACCATTGGTTCTTTCTCACCTCCCTTTTCACCCCTTTTTATTCGTTAAGGAGCCCTGACCATTCATTTATGACCGCTTTTCTTTCGTTCATTAATACCTTTCCTCCTCGCTTTCCGCTGCACGCTTCCATCAGCCTTGCCTTTGCGGCAGCAGCCAAACGACGCTTACGCTCTTCCTCTGTCTAGGCCTGAAGTCGCTGACGAGTGGCCTGGGCTTTCTTCGTCGTCGCTCTTGAATACGGTCAGCCATACCACTCGCGGAAAGAACCACATCCATCGCCGGAGCGGCAACTGAGCTGGGCCGCGTTCCAAAGCGCTCGTCTCTGACTCCGCGCCAGCTGTGCGACACTCGTATTGGTCTGAAGCGCGAACTTAGGCACGTGTCACCCTCTCCATCGCCTCCCCGCCGCCGTTGTAAGACATTAATGTGTACACGCGATACCTCCTCACCACCCATCACTCCTGGCGACGTTAGGCGTGGCGCCGACAAACGGACGCGTGGACTGACACCGGCGGGTTTTCGTGAAAACGAGCGTTCTAACGTGATTAGACACGCCTTAGACAATCTCGGCAGACTTCAATTTGTATGATGTATTGGCAGTATGACCGCGGCTTTACGGTTGCCCTGGTGCGAAGCAGTAACACGCAAATACTGACGAGCGCGGACAAGAGCCCAAAGCGCGCACACGCACACGCACACGCACAAACTAAAAAGAGCAAAGTAATCGGCGCGCATACTGCCGTTTAATTGCCTTATCCTGTATATGCAAAGACGCGACGTCGGCCTCTCAGTCGACTATGCTGCGTTGCACCTTAAGTCTATGCGCAGTAAAAAAATAAAAAAAGCGCATACACGTTTAAAAGCGTAAATTCAAGACGCACTCTCTGCGCTTGATCGGAACAGCTGGTGAATAAACACGCACAGAAAGACGGCGAGCACCGTATCGTTGTGATTTTAACTCTGCTTGACGGGTCCTTCGGATCGTTCACTGCGAGGAAAAAATTGAAGCCACCACGGGGAGCGATCTAAAGTTTTCACAATGAAACAACAAGAACAACAATATTGCATTTGGTCTGAAGTACGACCTCTTTTTGTTGTAATTCCATCAATAGGTAAGCAACAATTTTACTCACTTTAGTATTACATTCGTGGGACCCTTTCAGGTACAATGAAGGGACACTTATGTGAGAACCTTTTTTTTTAAATATGCGAGCTGGTTACGTTGTATTTACTCATCTTTCTTGGCGTTAAAATAAATATAGAAATGTTTAAGCTATAATAATATTTAAATTAAAGAGTGGCTTTGCTGTAACGCGTTTGAATTAAAGAAACCATCGAAATAAACCAGCTATTACGACCTATTCTTGTTACAGTACGACGTCTGTCTAATCAAAATTTAAAGTTGTTCTAAACCCTTTTCAGATCAAATGTGTAGGTAGGGACACTTTAATGGCGAGAAAAAGAAATAATTAAATGTGTGAGTTAGTTACGTCACAGACTCAACTTTTTCGGCGTTCAAATAAAGAAGCACCTTCCATTTTATAGAAATCGATTTAAAGTGTGATTTTGGTGTAATGCTTCCGCATTGCAGCAAATTCGCATTGCATTAGAAGTCGTGCAGCAGACACGGCGTTACTCAGCGCACCGGAGACAACGACATGGTAGACGAAAACAGACGCGACAAGCGCTGACTCGCAACTCAGTGCAGAGAACACGGAAGAAATTGCCCGTTTGTTTTCCTCTACCGAGTCCACGTCTCCTGTGCGCTGCTTACCGCCGTGTTCGATGCGTACAAACTCACCAAACTCACCACCTTGCTACATACAAAAGACAGTCTGCAGACACATTGGCCGGGGCGTGTTTTTATCCGCATACACGCGTCATGCGTGTCCGCGGATAAAAATTATTTGCGAACACGCGGATAATTTTCCATCGCTGCAGCGACGTCGTGTTTCTTTCTTTTTTTTTTTTTTGTACGAGCAGGTTACTGAGGCTTTTCTCAGCAAAAAGTAAGCTCTGGTCACGTGACGAAAGAGCGGAAACAATCGGAAGTATAAGCCCGGAGTTCCGGCTGCCGACACCCAATATACTGGCGTTATTTACAATGCCCTAACTGACGGTACGAATCTGGCCCCAGCACTATGCCGAAGCCTTTTCTGATTTACGACTCGCACGTTCCCATCCCTGCCCTCAGTCCTCACCATAAATCTTTCTTTTCCGTTTCACAGCCCGCTTATCTCCGGTTCGGGTCTCGGGTTCTTGGCTGATGAACTTGAAAGGCGAAACGAGGCGCGCTTTTTTTGAGGAGATCCACTTAGTTACGGGAGGTTCACCCGCTCGTCACTCACTGAATGGGCACATTTCGCTACACAGACCTGAGTTTCACTGAATGCACCAGAGTTTCGAATATTGTTTTGAAGTTTATTATAAAAATGTCGCACGACCCTTGGATTTTCTCCTGAGAGCACTGGAAAGTTTCAATAAAATCTAGAAAGATGACCATTTTGACTAGTTTGAGCGCATTTCGAGGTAATTATGAATTGAAAATTGCTTAGATGACAGAAGTGGCAAAAACGAATGGTAGTACGTACTAGAGGCGTCTCCTATCTTGATTTTTAAGACCCTGGCGGGAAGCCTACATGTCTTGGTATTTGCGTATTTCTGTAAATACACTTGACATGTCCGTTTTTGCTCCATTTATTTTCGATGAGTTCAACGAGATGGCGACACCGGCACCAAATGCCCCAAGCCAGAGCATTTGTTGTTGTTGCTGCTTTCACGAGCTTGCACGGACGGCGACTCGCGGCACTAGTCTTTTGTTTTATATTGCCGCGGGCGCAGCAGACCAAGTAGACAGCGCGCTTTTGGCATAATGCTTTTTAGTTCTTGTCAAAACAGGCAATAAGGAAAAAAAAAGCGCGCCCTTGGCATAACGGTTTTTCGCGCTTGTCTTCCACGCAGAAGGCCAGGATTCAATTCCTGGCCGCGCCTACACATTTTTGTTGACGCTATGATGTGATGTTCTAGTAAATTGAAAGCCGCCTTGCTAATTCGAGGTTAGAATGTTCTCCGAACCGAACCTTCTACGCCGGAATGTTCCGGAAGCCCACGCGTGTACTAAAGGGGCTCCGCCTGGCACGCCGAGTTAGTTTCGCCCCAGCGTTCGACTCCGCTCTGTCGCCGACTCCGACGACGGCGACGCTCTGCTGTTATCTTTCGTTTCTTTTTCTTTGGGCACAAGTTCGCCCCCAATAAACGTTTCAGTTTTCCAGTTGTTCTTTGTTTCCTCGCCTGTCCATTCGTGACATTTGGTAAGAAAAGCGATAGCATTATGCCAAGGGCGCGCTGTACTTGTCTGCTGCTCGCAACATGCCGAAATCAGTTTTAATTTGCCGGGGATGGCCTTGGTGAGATTGCACCACATGGCACCACACAAAAAATGGGACCATGAGGGGCGATGCGTGTATGACGTAGTAATGCCATGGCAGCGTGTAGTCTCTCACCGCCGCGCGACGAGCTTTCACTTTCGATTTGAGCGTGACCGCGGCCGATGCCACGACCTGGGCAGCCAATCTTAGCCGTTAGAACATGCCACGTAACCTCGCACTCCGCGAGTCTCTAGGTCACACCGACGAGTCACGCGCCCCCAGTAAAGCTCCTTGGTGCTTTTGTTTGTCCTGCAAGCGGCATCAAATGATCAAATACACAAACGCACGAGCCCGTGCCTCGTACGACACTTGGAAAGAAATGGCGGCGTCACACTAAAACGAACGTTTATGGAGTGTCCCTGATAGGAAACTATACTGTGCGACTCTCGCTCGTGGTTTAATCGTACGTCTTTCTCGCATTCGCCGACACTGGTTGTCGATACTTGTAAGAAACGCCAAGCGTGATTTTCGTCCAGGGCCTTTAGCTCACAGAACTAGTTTGCCTTTCCCGGTTTCTTTAGGTCGCTTCACATCTCGGTATGTTTCTAACTTTCTCGGTATGTTCGAGAAAAAAAAAAGATACATGTGCTGTGGTGTATCTCAACATGAGAACTCAGGCTATATATTACATTTAATTGATTATCTGTGTAGATATGACATGTCTTCTACATTCGGTGCGTGCTTGAACAAAGGCGGGCGCATGAAGATCCCGTGACAACTGTGAATGTGGTCATCCAACTAAGCTCCTTGATTTTATGGCGCCGTGCAGCTCAAAAAGGCAAAAAGACGCAAGTTTGGCCGAGTTAGCGCTATACATGGCTTGCACGTATACCTTCATTGCTCCATGCTGGTGTGCATTCTACTTCTTCTTGCAAAAAAATAAAAAAGAAGAAGAAGAAATGCGATAGTACACGTTTACGCTGCAATAGAAGCTTCCCCATCATGAAGACCACCATTTTGGCAGCTGGCGTGACGTCAGTGAAGGCCATAGAACCCCTGCGCTTGTGCATTCGGCTTCACTTGCACTCATTTTTGGGGAAATAGAACCTTAAGTACATAGACGCCTTAGACACACCCCAGATTACAGTCGCCGTTGATAAATTTATATTGTCTTACCGAGTTACAGAGCCACTGAAACTGGTGATGAAGAGCCTTCACAAAGGCCGATGCTGGGAAGAATGATGACGTGAATTCAGGTCAGAGATAAGAGGAAACAAAAACAGAAGATATATGTTATGGCGGCGGCTATGCACAGTTGCCAAAAGATGCAAAAGTCCTTGTAATCAGCAAACACATAAAAAAGGGCCACTGAATTGTCGAGATGTATCATCCGGACCCTATATAAGCCATCAAAGCGAATCCAGCACTGAGGAAATGTGACTGTCCGGGTTTGCCCTGCGATTCCGCGTTGCTCTAGGTCACGTGGTGCTGAATTGGCTGTTATAGTTAGCGTCAGCCGCGGTCATAAACGCTAAATATGGTATACTATGTTTTTGTATTTTACGCTTTGTTAGCGCTGGTGAGAAGATCCCGAGAGGCGCTTATACACAATGTCTATGTTTACAAAATCAAAGCCCAAACGTTCTATCTTTAGAGGCCAGCACAAGCTTGTTCGTTGCCTCGGAAGTAAGCAAAGCACCCGCCATACTCACGAGCGTTGAGAACCGCCCCGGCCAGAAGTTCTTTGTTTGCAAAATGCTAGGTTGATGAAAATCGCACTGCTCAGCACGCGATCTTCACAGCTCATCACGCACGTGTTCGTCAATTCCGAAAGCGACAGCACAATCGCCGTAGGTACAAACACTTAGAATGACACCGCAGTCTGAAGCCCTTTTCTACCTACGATCGTGAGTCGTACATAACCAGACCCTACTCATTAAAGGTTCGCATCTAAAGGCTGAACTCAGTGGAGCAAAAGTGAACAGCAAAATATGCGCCGCAAAAATCTATTACAACACGCCCCCGCGTATTTGTCTGAAACCAAACTCCCTGCGACAAACAAGCGATAAACGCCGTCGAACGCAATACATGATGTCAAGGCGTCAGTTGCGTGAGCGACTCCATCTTCTGCACACAAATGACGCACTTGCAAACGTTGAAAACCCGAGTGCACAACAACGCACCCAACGCACAACAACATCAGCAAATAGGGTGTTCACAAAATGGTTGAATGGTTCAAACGTAGTTCCAACTTCGGAGCCAGTCGGAAATCAGAGCCTTGGCCCGGTCGGTTAGTGGCGGACGCCGGGCGAACAAAATCTGGTTCGCACAGATCGGCGGCGAACAGTTCGTGGTTCGTGCCGACCCCGAGCGCCCGACCCTGCACGCGCAGCTTGTGGAGCACGCAAACTCGTTTCTTCCGGAAACATTCTGCGCCATGTACGAGGAAAAGGCTACAGATAAATAGCGGATGAATACCCTTCATCAAAGGTTGCAGAGATCGGCCTTTATTTAGGTGCGCCGACTGTTGCCTTCCTTTTATTAGTAAAACACGATCAGACAGACTTTTTTTTACTTTGTTGTTTGAATTTAGCGCCGGCGCTTCATTTTTGCCTTTGTATGTTTTCCTAAGGCGAGAATAGGAAAAGTGGACGCGTATGCTTGGAGGGCTAAGACAGTTGCGAAAACCAGCACAGGTCCCTTCCGATTTAACTTATGCAACTTATTATTAGTGTTTATACGAAACATTCATTTTCACAGTTTTTTATGTTAAACCCACAAAGCTTTGTAACGCCCCAATCGCGTGATTTAGTCGTCAGCTTGAGTGTGAACCAGCTTCCTCCGTTAATAACGTTGTCTTCAATTATATGCACGCTTCCAGCGCTTACAAGCTAGGCAAGAAATGCTGAGTCATTGAACTGTCAACGCGTGTGCGATGTCTGATTGTCTTCAGAAGAGAGCTACTGCACATGATCAGAACGCGACCCAGAATTAATAAGGCGGAGATGGTTGCGGGGATACGACTAAGGGGTACCACTATACTCCGCGACAACGTTTCTTGGCAATGCAGTGGAAGGTACGGGCAAGCAATTCCCTCTCCCATTTGAGCGCAGACTCTCCTCCTCCCCACTACATTGGCAAGAAAAGTTGTCGCGGAGTATATCGAAATCATTTGTGGAGTAAATAAAATAGATAAAGCTGCATGCTTGGACAGAAATAAAGAATGGCCATAAATAATAAGGAAAACAGCGAGGAAAGTTTCGGTATTGTTTCAGGCGGCAACTGAAGCTACACGAGAGTGGAAAACATTTCCTTGGGCGTTGAGCGCTTTACTCTTACATATTTAGGCTGTCTTCTACATAGTCTTAGTACTGTAAGCCCCCCTCCCTCCTCCCCCTCTCTACACACACACACAAAATATTTTGCTGAGTGTAAAAACAATAAGAAGGGTTGGCCGTGCGTGTTACGGCCGTCTCGCTAGTTCCGGAATTCGACGACGCGTTTAAGTTTGAGGTATGCAGTGGAAATTTTGAGAAAATACCGTCAACGCTTTCGCCCTGTGAAGCGTCAACTCAGAAAGCCAACCAAGACAGCTTATTGGTGTGCCCAGAATCCAGGGTGATTCTAACTGGTCGATTGGGATCCTGTGGGTTATGGGTAGGGTTCCGTGTTTTCAGATAAACCGAAAAACTCCGAAAAATACCCGCCGGCAAAATTTTTGTCCATTCGGATTTATCCGATAAATTCTGAATTTTGATGTGCCAATCCATCCCCCCCCCCACCACGCACACACACAAAAGTATTTTACAATGAATGGTTTGATCAGCGCGTAAAGTCAATGGTCAAGTGGAAAACGCAACCACACTTTTGTTTTAAAATTTGGTCACGATA
>JAZHYW010065338.1:0-19982 GCA_037355805.1 Ixodes ricinus
TGCAACATGGCGGCGGCCATTTGGGGGTCACTTTCAGCTGCCAGTTTATCGTTCTAAGGCCCTCTACCTCGTTGACACAGACAGGAGCTTGCCGGTGTCTTCGGAAAGCTCGACGAGCTGCGTTCGCAGAGCACTCGACAGACGTTGGCAGCCATGTTTGTTATCGCTTCACAAAATGCCGGAAAGGAAATCTTGGGATACTTCCGAAAACACCAATGATTCTAGATTATTTGTTTCTGAAACATAAAACAAATGTCAAATAAAATACTACTACAGAAGGGAGATACAATTTTACAACGAACATCTCACACCTCAATCATCTTTCCAACCATTGAGAGATGGAAGCACGGTGTAAAACGAAGCGGGACTCAGCGGCGTGCAGACTGCACCCTCTTCCCCTAAATTTCGTCTAACCGCGTAAATATTGCTCAAAACTATTTTTTTTTTCGGTAATTTCTTTATATTCGTGTCCCATCTAATCCTTTTAGGAGAAACTTTTTTTTCCCCTTCATTTTAGCGTTTTTTTTAAGGGATCCAAAAACATACCAAAATGAATCGCTGCTCTCATCGAATGTTATATCTCAGATAAGGTATCACATATTGCTGTCGAAATTTAAAAATATTTTGTCGATGCGTAAAAGATTTTTTTTTTTTTTGCGTGCGGACTATGCAGTTGGTGCATACTCCGCGTGCCGGAAGAGTACAATCTAAGGGAAAGCTTTTTTTCTTCAATTAAAATTTGCCTTGGTGGACTACACACCATTTGCGAGTCAAGAGAATAACCTAACTCAACCATGCGGCATCCTCGCAATGGCACCTCAGATCTACGCCGACATTATTATATCTGGAAGGGACGAGTCTCTCCAAAATTATTTTGCAAAGTTTCTGAAATATACGAGAGGCATCCACAATGGCGAGAGTCCGGGGGCTCAAACCCTGCGAGTCGAAGCCCATCACGTCGTTTTCAATCGCGTGATCGATTAATCTGGCTTCCCGGGAGACCCGCGGTCTAAACCTGGAACGCTGACCTCCGAGCCAAATCGATTACTATTTCCAACTGGAAAGAGCTCAACGGCGCTGACCGAATCCTAAACTTCCGGCAGCGGCCACGGCGTAGAAAGCCTTCGAATCTTTCATCGTGAGTTTATCTCTCCTAATGGTTGTCACCGGGAGCCTAAAAAAAAAGCAGTTTCGGACAACGAGATTGCTGGAAGTGTGTGTTTGTTAAAAACAAAACAAAAGCCTAGCTCTCATTTCGTCGCTGTCCACCCTTTCACTTGGAAAGTTTGACGAAGCAGAAAAACCTGTTAATGGATGACGCTAAGCCCTCTCCCCCACCTGGATGACGGCTTTAACGAAGGAAATAACATCAAAAACAAAAAAAACAAAACAAAAGGATTTAGGAGCCAAGCGATCACCGCTTACTCAGAAAGAGAGAAAAGGGGAGAGAGAGAGAGAACTCGCTGAAAAATAGTTTTCGGGTTTCTATTTTTAAGCTGCGTTCGTCTCAGTGACTTTAATTTTCTTTTCTTTTATTTAAGTGCTCAACTTGGACTTTCTCGGCAAAAAGAAAAGCAACACACATACACGCACACACACACACGCTCACAAATAAAACAACGTAGGAAACTTCCTATTTTTGTACGCGTTTACTTTATAGTTGTGAAGAAGTCAGCATTTTGCCTTCATTTGACTTCCTAACTTTAGCAAGGGACAAAAAAAAAAAAAAAACAGTCGCGATGAGGCGAAAAAAAAGAAGAAACATTGCTCACCGTATAAAGGAATGAGTTTTTTTGTTCACGCTTAAGTTTCACATCTGATATAACGGGATAAGGGTGGACTTTTGAGAACAGCTGAATAAAAGAATAGCGCGTTTAAATGTCTAACACACAAAAAAAAATTTCTGAAAGTGCATTTGCGTTGTTCTTTGATTATTTAGGTACTGTGTCACCGAGCCAAAAGCTTTTATGAAAACCCGGATTCAAGAGGGCATCAGCGAATAATGTCACGGTAATCCACTTAACTGCAAATAATCGCCTTTAGCTTTGCGCGCAAATAACTTCAGAAGGGAAGTCGAAGTTTATTTACGTGTTATAAATTATCGTTCATCTTCGCTTACGCGTAAAATTTTAAATAAAGACAAAGTAATATTGACTTCATATAAACTTCTTTCTTTTTTTTGCAATTATTAAATATTCATGGTACGCCATATGGGCAGTGTTAGAAGTACTTTTAAGTACATTGTACTTAAAGTGCTACTTTTAGGAGCTTTAGAATTTTTGTACTTTACTTGAAGTACATTTTCTGAGTACGTACTTGTACTTAAAATACTTTTTTCTTATACTTTCCGAGGAACGTACAACTCTCGACTTCAAGGTACATTCCCCAGATTTGTTCTTATTAAATTAAATTTGTTTCGAAAAATTATGCTTTGCCAAATCTGAAGCCACTCGACTTTATCCAATATTCGCCGCCATTTCCGATAATAACTGATGCACCCCGATTACCCCTGGGGCAATGAATACCAGTTAATAAGCACTGCACAGGGGCATGTAAAGGCACAATAAAATATTCTGTTTAAAAGTAATTGTACTTTAATTTTAAAGTACATTGCATTTATATCACTTTACTTCAAGTACATTGCGCCCGGTGTACTTTGTCTTTTACCCGAAGTACATACCCTCTCCTTTACTTGGTACATTACTTCGAGTACTTTTTTATATATACTTTACCCAACACAGCATATTGGAGGTCAGTGTTCGCAACGCATGTTCAAAACTAGCTTATATTTACCGACTGCTAAGAACAACAATCCAGATTGGGTTCAGTCCACTTGATAGTGCATAATCGCGCATTCATCCAAGTCAAGATGTTTGTCTTTTGAAGAAGGTTAATGAAAACGATTGGAGAGCATGTGTCAACGATAAATATTATGTCTTCCTGTGAATACCCTTTATACGCAAAGCTAGTGGTGATCACCATAAATATTAGAGATATAGAAAAAAAACACAAGGTAGGGAGTAAATTTAAGACAAAATTACCCTGAGGATAGGCATATAACAAAACAAAAATTATTGCAAGCAGTTTGCGTTGGGAACACTTTCGGCAATGTGTGTGTGTCTGAATTACTTCAGATAAAACGCGACAGTGTCGTTTCGTCGCATCTCGCATCTTCTGCGTAAGCGTGGTTGGGAATGATTGTATTGCGTGTTTGGCCGCATAGTTTCTTGTAAATGTGTATGTTTCTTTGTATTTGAAAATGCTTAAAAAAACTGCCTAGAAGGTGCCTGAGAGTGGCTGTTTGGGAATATAGAGCATGCTTGAGAAATAAACTAGTTAGCCGAGTTCGAGACGTTCCCTTCTGTGTTTGTTCCTTCGACTAAAAGATTATCTTTCTCTGCAGCACAGTATCAGGTGTGAAACGACAGGATTAACCATAAGCACTTTTCCGACACAATTTTATTTCTGCGCCAAAAAAAAAAAAGAAACGAAAAGATTTTTTACCGACACTACTGGGTCGTTTCCATACTTCACACGACAAAATAATCACGTGATATATATACTATTTGAGTGTAAGCACCAACACGGTGTTCAGAAAGAAGCCCGCTTTGCCCACATCAGGGGTGGGCACTGCGCCCGCGCAGAAACCGAAATTGGGATCAGTGAAGCGCCTGCGCATGCGCGTTATCGACAGCAGCGCCACCGCAGTGGCCTGACGTCAGCGAGTTGAGTAGGTCTATAAAATATCTATACCGCATTTCAGCCTAAGTCCAGACGCAGCCGACTCTACCAGGGGACCAAGCGGACAGCGTCAAAAGCGCACCATCTTGGTGTTCTTTCTATTTCTGTACGTGTTCTATCGTCGTTGAACGAATCATAAAGAAAACAAAAAAGTCTTAGTGACTTGCGCTTTTGACGCTGCGTGATTGGTCCCAGTAGATCGTAGCGTCGGCTGCGTCTGGACTTAAGCTGAAACGAAGTATAGGGCGTATTCACTGGCCGCCATGTTTGAGGTCACTGTTTAGAGCGCATGCTCAGAACGAGCTCACATTAATAGGCTGCCAAGACCGGCAATCTTGATGGTGCGAGGTGCACGTTGCAAAATAACTGTGGAAGCTAGCCATCAGCACGTGCTCAGCATTAGCGCACACGGATATGGCCGCCAGTGAATACATCCTATAGACCTTTCCAAAAAAGAGCGTGTGGCCGGTGCCATCTTGACTGTTCGTGCGTATGGCGCGTGCTTTCCTCGCTTTCCGAAGCGACGAACACGCACGTGCGGAGCTGTGAAGACCGCACGCGGGACTGTGATTTTGTAAACATTAAAAAAGTCTATAGACGTCTTGTGATATTTATGTCCGAAAGCTATACAAATGCATGACGTCAAAAAGTTTTGAATTTGACAATGCCAACGAGAACATACATTTTAAGATAATGCCGCCGACAGCTTAAGAAACGAAGGGCGTAGCCCTGGCATGTTCAGGCTCCTTGCTCTGTGACTCGCTCTCTGGCGTCTCTTCCCAGCTCAGGCCGAAATCTCATCGTCTTGCTGGGGAGCGATAATTAAGATTCTTGGGACTCATCATGCCCTGCGCTCCTTAAACAAAAAAAAAATTGAAATAAAAAAGGTAATTTCTTAAAGGGAATAGTTGGGACACGTACGTTTTATACAATGACTCTATGAAATAAATATTTTTTCGCGCACGCCATTAACGCAATTAGGGTGGGGGTCACGGCCCGCTCTAAGCCCTGCCCACAGATCAGTGGCCCAGCCCATTACCGCTGGATTGGCTTGGCTGCTGGGCCAAACACGCTCGCAACCCTCGTGTCTCCCTTTAGCGACATCCGGTGCGTCTAGTCCGGCGTCTGACACCGCCTGCTATACTTCGTTTCAGCTTCCGTCCGAGCGCAGCCAAAGGCTGAGGGACGGTTCGCAACTTCGGCAAGAGCATTCCTACGCACCACAAAGTAGTTCCACAGAAGTAATTCTTTTAAAATTACTGTTTTGTGTGTAAACATTGCACAATATTCCAGATGAGTATTGCTGAGAATGATTCGCAACGAAAGGAATCAAATGTCTGAAGTTTATGTTATCTATTAATATATGTAAATTCATGCGGTTTGGTGAAAACACGTACATCCGCTGGCAACACGGCTGCAGTGCTCGGTTTTTCTGTTTGATTTCGTTCCCGTAATCGCCGAATCATGTGCTTCGCCGCTTTCCCTCACCGAGTCGCTTCAAAACGCCCTCTTCGCAAAGGCCCATTTGGGCGTCGGGCGTGAGAGGTCGTGATGAATGTCTACTTTCACCCGGCAGGAGACTCCGGCCGCGTCGTACCGCGAATGTGTTGTAAACAAGCAAAGCGTCCGGGTCACTACAATTCAGATACGCGCCTGCCGATCACATTGAACGCCGAGAAGCTGGTGGAAGGGACTGCGCCTCGAGCCCTGGTATATCCAAACAATACAAGGAAACATCAGCGGCCGGGTCATCGCGGGGACCTTGCAACGTGTACTTACATCTTGAAACTATGCCGAACAGGTGGAAAGCTCGGACACAGATGCCAGCGGCCAGCCTACGTATTGACATCCCCTGTGACTAAGTTTCAGAACGTGAAAGGGCACTTTAAACCTGTAGCAGACGATATCGTTGATACACCCGTAGCAGACGAAATACTCGGCGAGCGCGGGCGACCAGCGGCGCAGCGGAGTGATACAAAAGTGCAGGCGAGATCGCGTTACCTATTGCCGGCGTGTGATTGGCTCCGGCCACACGTAGCTTTGGCTGCGCTCGGACGGAAGCTGAACGAAGTATAGTCGCGCGAGCAGAAGGCGCGGCAGCTTCCGGCATCGTCTGCCATTCCTCCAACGGCTATTGTCGTCTGCAATGCCAGTAAGACACAGACAGAAAGCTGCGCGTCAGCCTCCGTTTTCGCCTTCGTCCGTCTGCTATTGCGCATCCGTCTAAAAACTTCTGCAACGCTCGCAGGAAGCGACCAACAGCCTCCTGCGTTGCCCAGGGGACGCTGTAAAAGGGAACCTGTTAGGACTTGTTTTGGGTACTACAAACTTGAGAGTCTCAAACTGCCACACATGTAGAAGCTTGCCTGCTCTGGTTCGGAACTCGAGATCGCAAGAAAAGTATAAAGTAACAACAACAAATCGAAAGCTGTCGAAGTACAGGTTAAAGCTAAGACCCTAAAAGCGTGAGACAAAAAACGCCGTTTCACTCGTTGCAAAGTAAAAAAAAAAAGAAAAAAAACCGGAAGAAAAGAAGTCGAAGAGGCGCTAGATGTTCTGACGTCACTACGCAGAGATAAGAGACGCGTATCGTAGTGGTGGAGGCATGAATCTGACACTTTTGATTGTCTTGCGGCGTTTAATCTTGCCGATTTTGGACGCCTAAAAGTGTTTTCCACTTCTTCAGCACTACTCAAGAAAAAAAAAAAGAAAAAGCTCAGCGAAGGTGCCATAAGTATAGTGCGAGACTCTGTCAGGTCAGCTTGCACTACCAAAAATGAGGGCGCCGCAGTTTTTTCGGAGCTTCAGCGCAGGAAGCCTATGAAAGGGAATTCACAGCGTTCTGACACGCACGAGCCACGGTCCAATACAAGCGTCTGTCGATGTGCGGTAAAAAGCGACCGAGAGGACAACAAAATATATATATAAAAGAAAATAAGTTTGCAGTTCTTCCGGCTTTTCTGTTCTTGTTATTTATTTTTCGCATGGCATCCGCGAGCAAGGTGGTTGAGCATCATGACGCGCGATTAAGACGCGACCTAAAAATAGTTGCTTTGGCAGGCCACGTGCAATGCAAAACTTGAGAGCTACTGGCCTTTCGAAGCGATATGACGGGAACATATCTACAGAAACTTGATGCGAGCAAACGCCCGATTGGCTCCGGCCAAATGACTCGCAAGTTCTTACCTGTGTGTAACTCAGTTCACCATAAAGCTGAGACTAGAAGTTTCGCCTTCAGCGCGAGCTGTCTGCCCTGGCTAACACAAGTATAAACACGCAGGCGCGCGAAACCAAAGCACTGTCCTATCCTCCGATATACTGAGCCTGGCAGATCGCCACGAGAAGCGGCCGCCGAAATGGAAAAGGGTAGAGCGTCAGACAACGGGCGAGAGGAGAGCCACGTGACTGGCGCCCCGCTGCGGCGAGACGCCAAAACGCAGCGTCTCGCCGCTGCAGCGAGACACGAGAACCCGAAAGTGTGTTTCGGTTCTCGCCGCTGCAAAAAATGTGCGCTGACGTATAGGTTCCCCGAGAAATGGTTTTGTGATGTTCTGGACTACCATATCTTCGCGTTTCAAATCTGCAACCGGGCACTCTATGGCTCCGTCGTTGAACTGCCAGGCTTTGTTACCATAAAGGAGGCTCTGGCACTGTAGAACCCAGCGAGCTCATGTTAAAGACGCAGCTTCTAGTTAAGGATGAACGAAGTATAAGCATCTTCTCGAAATTGAAACCGTTGGCTGCAATCACAACGGTCGCCGAATTCGCAGAGCACCGCGGCCACTTTTACGGGAATCACAATCCTTATTCGCCATCAACACACGCAAAGGAACAGATCAAGACAGATAAAGAAAACATTATTGACGTGGGAGGCTAGACCTTGGCCTGTCTCTGTATGAAAACAAGCACCCGCACAGTGCTTACCAAGGCTAGCACTCGCGACAGTTATTTGCTGAAAACTAGGTCAGTTGAAAATATCTTCCTCTAAACTCCTCGGTGAACGTAAAACTACTGGCAAACGACTGGCACTTATAAAAATAAAAGAGCCCTACTATACTCCGTTTCCCCTTAGGTGCCTCAATGTCCTTCTGTTTAGGGTGATGCCACCCTTTGTAGTACCCGATGCCGACAGCACGCGCTCACGGGGAAAATACAAAGAAATGCGACGAAAACAAAATGTCGCCATAGCACAGTCAGCGCCACAGACGCGTGCAGGGACACGCTCTTCACGCGCTCTGTGAACAAAAAAGGAAAAATAAAAGTGTGGGACAAAATGGCCGATGACTCCACCCTAAGCAAAGCGCACATGAAGGCACCCTATTTCCCTTATGTTGTACCGCAGTGAAGGCTAGGAGCGCGAGCTCATTGTGTTGGCAGCTGCCCTTGGTGCACGAGAGCTTGTGCCGCCGAGATGTGCCCTAGAGCAAGGAGCTCTGCGCTTGATGCCTTTCCTGCGGTACAACACAAGGTGAAACAGAGTATAGCTACGCTCGTTGAGCACGCCGCTACGCCGGCAGCCATGTTTGTTAATCGTTTGAAACCGAAGCGGAAAGGCAATGTGGGGATATTTCCGAAAACAATAATGACTATATCTAGATCATTCGTTTTGAAACATAAAAATATATTGTCTATAAAAATACGATGACATCACGGAGGAACAATGTTTAGAAGGAACAATCCACACTTCAATCACCTCTCCAACCAATGATAGCTGAGAGATGGAGCGCAGCAAGCCACGTTTCGGAGCGGGGCCAAAGGCGGGATACCTCCACTTAAATTTCGTCTAAATACGTAAAAATGTCGAAAGAAATGTTTTTTGTTAGAAAAAAAAAGGGTCTTATATAAGCCATTAAATATTATTTTTGTTTTCATTTCGATGTTCCTTAAAGACGTGAGTTACTCTAGCTGGCTTCTGCGACACAATACAAGTTCACCCGCGTGAACTCGGAGCATAATGAGTGCGGACTCCTCACTTCGAAGCCCGAGGAAATATGTTCACAAAATTCACACCATTGAAATGACCATGCCCAGAAACACTGTCCTGTAAAAATATATTCCCGTTTTTTTTCTTCTTGAGAATGTGCAATGGAGCACCACATTTTTATTACCGTTTTTTTATGTATTTTATAAAGCTGACGAGGGTAGAAAGTTGGGCAAGTTGGTGGTTCATAATGATCAAAAAGCGCGATAAGACGACAGACACAGAAAGAGACACAGACGCAGCGCTGTGTCTGAGTCTCCTTCTGTGTCCGTCGTCTTGTCGCGCTTTTTAATCATTATGTATTTTATATTTCATTTTTGTTATTGCCCCAGGTAACGGGATAAGATATTGACTTTGAAAACCCAAGGGCGTTCCTGTATCGTGGATACGTTTTTTGTGGATATTTCGGTGAGACGTTGCAGCGGTGTTAAAGCGTGATCACATTGCACATATGTAAAAAAAAAGACACTGTGCCCGCTGCAGACATGCGCACAGGTGTATCTACAGACATGTCTAGAGCATGATCGAAGCATGTTTGCCTCATGTAGATGTACGATTCGAACATGTCTGCAGACAGTTTCTTTGAATGATTAATGCTACGGGACACGTCATACAAGGAAACAAATGTTCGACGAACAATATGATTCGTCCGATGGAAATACGTTACCATTGGTTCTTTCTCACCTCCCTTTTCACCCCTTTTTATTCGTTAAGGAGCCCTGACCATTCATTTATGACCGCTTTTCTTTCGTTCATTAATACCTTTCCTCCTCGCTTTCCGCTGCACGCTTCCATCAGCCTTGCCTTTGCGGCAGCAGCCAAACGACGCTTACGCTCTTCCTCTGTCTAGGCCTGAAGTCGCTGACGAGTGGCCTGGGCTTTCTTCGTCGTCGCTCTTGAATACGGTCAGCCATACCACTCGCGGAAAGAACCACATCCATCGCCGGAGCGGCAACTGAGCTGGGCCGCGTTCCAAAGCGCTCGTCTCTGACTCCGCGCCAGCTGTGCGACACTCGTATTGGTCTGAAGCGCGAACTTAGGCACGTGTCACCCTCTCCATCGCCTCCCCGCCGCCGTTGTAAGACATTAATGTGTACACGCGATACCTCCTCACCACCCATCACTCCTGGCGACGTTAGGCGTGGCGCCGACAAACGGACGCGTGGACTGACACCGGCGGGTTTTCGTGAAAACGAGCGTTCTAACGTGATTAGACACGCCTTAGACAATCTCGGCAGACTTCAATTTGTATGATGTATTGGCAGTATGACCGCGGCTTTACGGTTGCCCTGGTGCGAAGCAGTAACACGCAAATACTGACGAGCGCGGACAAGAGCCCAAAGCGCGCACACGCACACGCACACGCACAAACTAAAAAGAGCAAAGTAATCGGCGCGCATACTGCCGTTTAATTGCCTTATCCTGTATATGCAAAGACGCGACGTCGGCCTCTCAGTCGACTATGCTGCGTTGCACCTTAAGTCTATGCGCAGTAAAAAAATAAAAAAAGCGCATACACGTTTAAAAGCGTAAATTCAAGACGCACTCTCTGCGCTTGATCGGAACAGCTGGTGAATAAACACGCACAGAAAGACGGCGAGCACCGTATCGTTGTGATTTTAACTCTGCTTGACGGGTCCTTCGGATCGTTCACTGCGAGGAAAAAATTGAAGCCACCACGGGGAGCGATCTAAAGTTTTCACAATGAAACAACAAGAACAACAATATTGCATTTGGTCTGAAGTACGACCTCTTTTTGTTGTAATTCCATCAATAGGTAAGCAACAATTTTACTCACTTTAGTATTACATTCGTGGGACCCTTTCAGGTACAATGAAGGGACACTTATGTGAGAACCTTTTTTTTTAAATATGCGAGCTGGTTACGTTGTATTTACTCATCTTTCTTGGCGTTAAAATAAATATAGAAATGTTTAAGCTATAATAATATTTAAATTAAAGAGTGGCTTTGCTGTAACGCGTTTGAATTAAAGAAACCATCGAAATAAACCAGCTATTACGACCTATTCTTGTTACAGTACGACGTCTGTCTAATCAAAATTTAAAGTTGTTCTAAACCCTTTTCAGATCAAATGTGTAGGTAGGGACACTTTAATGGCGAGAAAAAGAAATAATTAAATGTGTGAGTTAGTTACGTCACAGACTCAACTTTTTCGGCGTTCAAATAAAGAAGCACCTTCCATTTTATAGAAATCGATTTAAAGTGTGATTTTGGTGTAATGCTTCCGCATTGCAGCAAATTCGCATTGCATTAGAAGTCGTGCAGCAGACACGGCGTTACTCAGCGCACCGGAGACAACGACATGGTAGACGAAAACAGACGCGACAAGCGCTGACTCGCAACTCAGTGCAGAGAACACGGAAGAAATTGCCCGTTTGTTTTCCTCTACCGAGTCCACGTCTCCTGTGCGCTGCTTACCGCCGTGTTCGATGCGTACAAACTCACCAAACTCACCACCTTGCTACATACAAAAGACAGTCTGCAGACACATTGGCCGGGGCGTGTTTTTATCCGCATACACGCGTCATGCGTGTCCGCGGATAAAAATTATTTGCGAACACGCGGATAATTTTCCATCGCTGCAGCGACGTCGTGTTTCTTTCTTTTTTTTTTTTTTGTACGAGCAGGTTACTGAGGCTTTTCTCAGCAAAAAGTAAGCTCTGGTCACGTGACGAAAGAGCGGAAACAATCGGAAGTATAAGCCCGGAGTTCCGGCTGCCGACACCCAATATACTGGCGTTATTTACAATGCCCTAACTGACGGTACGAATCTGGCCCCAGCACTATGCCGAAGCCTTTTCTGATTTACGACTCGCACGTTCCCATCCCTGCCCTCAGTCCTCACCATAAATCTTTCTTTTCCGTTTCACAGCCCGCTTATCTCCGGTTCGGGTCTCGGGTTCTTGGCTGATGAACTTGAAAGGCGAAACGAGGCGCGCTTTTTTTGAGGAGATCCACTTAGTTACGGGAGGTTCACCCGCTCGTCACTCACTGAATGGGCACATTTCGCTACACAGACCTGAGTTTCACGAATGCACCAGAGTTTCGAATATTGTTTTGAAGTTTATTATAAAAATGTCGCACGACCCTTGGATTTTCTCCTGAGAGCACTGGAAAGTTTCAATAAAATCTAGAAAGATGACCATTTTGACTAGTTTGAGCGCATTTCGAGGTAATTATGAATTGAAAATTGCTTAGATGACAGAAGTGGCAAAAACGAATGGTAGTACGTACTAGAGGCGTCTCCTATCTTGATTTTTAAGACCCTGGCGGGAAGCCTACATGTCTTGGTATTTGCGTATTTCTGTAAATACACTTGACATGTCCGTTTTTGCTCCATTTATTTTCGATGAGTTCAACGAGATGGCGACACCGGCACCAAATGCCCCAAGCCAGAGCATTTGTTGTTGTTGCTGCTTTCACGAGCTTGCACGGACGGCGACTCGCGGCACTAGTCTTTTGTTTTATATTGCCGCGGGCGCAGCAGACCAAGTAGACAGCGCGCTTTTGGCATAATGCTTTTTAGTTCTTGTCAAAACAGGCAATAAGGAAAAAAAAAGCGCGCCCTTGGCATAACGGTTTTTCGCGCTTGTCTTCCACGCAGAAGGCCAGGATTCAATTCCTGGCCGCGCCTACACATTTTTGTTGACGCTATGATGTGATGTTCTAGTAAATTGAAAGCCGCCTTGCTAATTCGAGGTTAGAATGTTCTCCGAACCGAACCTTCTACGCCGGAATGTTCCGGAAGCCCACGCGTGTACTAAAGGGGCTCCGCCTGGCACGCCGAGTTAGTTTCGCCCCAGCGTTCGACTCCGCTCTGTCGCCGACTCCGACGACGGCGACGCTCTGCTGTTATCTTTCGTTTCTTTTTCTTTGGGCACAAGTTCGCCCCCAATAAACGTTTCAGTTTTCCAGTTGTTCTTTGTTTCCTCGCCTGTCCATTCGTGACATTTGGTAAGAAAAGCGATAGCATTATGCCAAGGGCGCGCTGTACTTGTCTGCTGCTCGCAACATGCCGAAATCAGTTTTAATTTGCCGGGGATGGCCTTGGTGAGATTGCACCACATGGCACCACACAAAAAATGGGACCATGAGGGGCGATGCGTGTATGACGTAGTAATGCCATGGCAGCGTGTAGTCTCTCACCGCCGCGCGACGAGCTTTCACTTTCGATTTGAGCGTGACCGCGGCCGATGCCACGACCTGGGCAGCCAATCTTAGCCGTTAGAACATGCCACGTAACCTCGCACTCCGCGAGTCTCTAGGTCACACCGACGAGTCACGCGCCCCCAGTAAAGCTCCTTGGTGCTTTTGTTTGTCCTGCAAGCGGCATCAAATGATCAAATACACAAACGCACGAGCCCGTGCCTCGTACGACACTTGGAAAGAAATGGCGGCGTCACACTAAAACGAACGTTTATGGAGTGTCCCTGATAGGAAACTATACTGTGCGACTCTCGCTCGTGGTTTAATCGTACGTCTTTCTCGCATTCGCCGACACTGGTTGTCGATACTTGTAAGAAACGCCAAGCGTGATTTTCGTCCAGGGCCTTTAGCTCACAGAACTAGTTTGCCTTTCCCGGTTTCTTTAGGTCGCTTCACATCTCGGTATGTTTCTAACTTTCTCGGTATGTTCGAGAAAAAAAAAAGATACATGTGCTGTGGTGTATCTCAACATGAGAACTCAGGCTATATATTACATTTAATTGATTATCTGTGTAGATATGACATGTCTTCTACATTCGGTGCGTGCTTGAACAAAGGCGGGCGCATGAAGATCCCGTGACAACTGTGAATGTGGTCATCCAACTAAGCTCCTTGATTTTATGGCGCCGTGCAGCTCAAAAAGGCAAAAAGACGCAAGTTTGGCCGAGTTAGCGCTATACATGGCTTGCACGTATACCTTCATTGCTCCATGCTGGTGTGCATTCTACTTCTTCTTGCAAAAAAATAAAAAAGAAGAAGAAGAAATGCGATAGTACACGTTTACGCTGCAATAGAAGCTTCCCCATCATGAAGACCACCATTTTGGCAGCTGGCGTGACGTCAGTGAAGGCCATAGAACCCCTGCGCTTGTGCATTCGGCTTCACTTGCACTCATTTTTGGGGAAATAGAACCTTAAGTACATAGACGCCTTAGACACACCCCAGATTACAGTCGCCGTTGATAAATTTATATTGTCTTACCGAGTTACAGAGCCACTGAAACTGGTGATGAAGAGCCTTCACAAAGGCCGATGCTGGGAAGAATGATGACGTGAATTCAGGTCAGAGATAAGAGGAAACAAAAACAGAAGATATATGTTATGGCGGCGGCTATGCACAGTTGCCAAAAGATGCAAAAGTCCTTGTAATCAGCAAACACATAAAAAAGGGCCACTGAATTGTCGAGATGTATCATCCGGACCCTATATAAGCCATCAAAGCGAATCCAGCACTGAGGAAATGTGACTGTCCGGGTTTGCCCTGCGATTCCGCGTTGCTCTAGGTCACGTGGTGCTGAATTGGCTGTTATAGTTAGCGTCAGCCGCGGTCATAAACGCTAAATATGGTATACTATGTTTTTGTATTTTACGCTTTGTTAGCGCTGGTGAGAAGATCCCGAGAGGCGCTTATACACAATGTCTATGTTTACAAAATCAAAGCCCAAACGTTCTATCTTTAGAGGCCAGCACAAGCTTGTTCGTTGCCTCGGAAGTAAGCAAAGCACCCGCCATACTCACGAGCGTTGAGAACCGCCCCGGCCAGAAGTTCTTTGTTTGCAAAATGCTAGGTTGATGAAAATCGCACTGCTCAGCACGCGATCTTCACAGCTCATCACGCACGTGTTCGTCAATTCCGAAAGCGACAGCACAATCGCCGTAGGTACAAACACTTAGAATGACACCGCAGTCTGAAGCCCTTTTCTACCTACGATCGTGAGTCGTACATAACCAGACCCTACTCATTAAAGGTTCGCATCTAAAGGCTGAACTCAGTGGAGCAAAAGTGAACAGCAAAATATGCGCCGCAAAAATCTATTACAACACGCCCCCGCGTATTTGTCTGAAACCAAACTCCCTGCGACAAACAAGCGATAAACGCCGTCGAACGCAATACATGATGTCAAGGCGTCAGTTGCGTGAGCGACTCCATCTTCTGCACACAAATGACGCACTTGCAAACGTTGAAAACCCGAGTGCACAACAACGCACCCAACGCACAACAACATCAGCAAATAGGGTGTTCACAAAATACGGTTGAATGGTTCAAACGTAGTTCCAACTTCGGAGCCAGTCGGAAATCAGAGCCTTGGCCCCGGTCGGTTGTGGCGGACGCCGGGCGAACAAAATCTGGTTCGCACAGATCGGCGGCGAACAGTTCGTGGTTCGTGCCGACCCCGAGCGCCCGACCTGCATGCGCAGCTGCGAGCATGCAACTCGTTTCTTCCGGAAACATTCTGCGCCATGTACGAGGAAAAGGCTACAGATAAATAGCGGATGAATACCCTTCATCAAAGGTTGCAGAGATCGGCCTTTATTTAGGTGCGCCGACTTTGCCTTCCTTTTATTAGTAAAACACGATCAGACAGACTTTTTTTTACTTTGTTGTTTGAATTTAGCGCCGGCGCTTCATTTTTGCCTTTGTATGTTTTCCTAAGGCGAGAATAGGAAAAGTGGACGCGTATGCTTGGAGGGCTAAGACAGTTGCGAAAACCAGCACAGGTCCCTTCCGATTTAACTTATGCAACTTATTATTAGTGTTTATACGAAACATTCATTTTCACATTTTTTTATGTTAAACCCACAAAGCTTTGTAACGCCCCATCGCGTGATTTAGTCGTCAGCTTGAGTGTGAACCAGCTTCCCTCGTTAATAACGTTGTCTTCAATTATATGCACGCTTCCAGCGCTTACAAGCTAGGCAAGAAATGCTGAGTCATTGAACTGTCAACGCGTGTGCGATGTCTGATTGTCTTCAGAAGAGAGCTACTGCACATGATCAGAACGCGACCCAGAATTAATAAGGCGGAGATGGTAGCGGGGATACGACTAAGGGGTACCACTATACTCCGCGACAACGTTTCTTGGCAATGCAGTGGAAGGTACGGGCAAGCAATTCCCTCTCCCATTTGAGCGCAGACTCTCCTCCTCCCCACTGCATTGCCAAGAAAAGTTGTCGCGGAGTATAGCGAAATCATTTGTGGAGTAAATAAATTAGATGAAGCTGCATGGTTGGACAGAAATAAAAAACGCCATAAATAATAAGGAAAACAGCGAGGAAAGTTTGGTATTGTTTCAGGCGGCAACTGAAGCTACACGAGAGTGGAAAACATTTCCTTGGGCGTTGAGCGCTTCAACTCTTACATATTTAGGGTGTCTTCTACATAGTCGTAGTACTGTAAGCCCCCCCCCCCTCCTCCCCCTCTCACACACACACACACAAAATATTTTACTGAGTGTAAAAAACAATAAAAGGGTTGGCCGTGCGCGTTACGGCCGTTTCAGCTAGTTCCGGAATTCGACGACGCGTTTAAGTTTGAGGTATGCAGTGGAAATTTTGAGAAAATACCGTCAACGCTTTCGCCCTGTGAAGCGTCAACTCAGAAAGCCAACCAAGACAGCTTATTGGTGTGCCCAGAATCCAGGGTGATTCTAACTGGTCGATTGGGATCCTGTGGGTTATGGGTAGGGTTCCGTGTTTTCAGATAAATCCGAAAAACTCCGAAAAACACCCGCCGGTAAAATTTTTGTCCATTCGGATTTATCCGATAAATTCCGAATTTTGATGTGCCAATCCATCCCCCCCCCCCCCCACCACGCACACACACAAAAGTATTTTACAATGAATGGTTTGATCAGCGCGGAAAGTCAATGGTCATGGGAAAACGCAACCACACTTTTGTTTTAAAATTTGGTCACGATAACAGGTCATTGTACTTTGCGGTCACGACAAAAGTTACTGTTTATGTTTACAGTTTGGGTCATGCTATTTGTGCTCTAGAAGAAGGAGAGGTGTTTTTTTAACAGTGGAAGCGATGGACCATAGAGATTGCACAAAGTGGAGAAGAGGGACAGTTGAAACTTCTCTATTGCATCCTTTACCACTCTACCTCGCGCGGCCGCGCGGTAGGTTGATGGAATAGTATGGAATGAATACAAGCTTCCCAGCGACTACCTCTAGGAGTTTATTAATTTAAAGGTATCCACATTCATCGAAGCAACACTTGTGTGCAACTTTTGTCGTAAGACAAATTAGTATTGCCAGTAGTAATGGCACCAACGTCAAATACAACTAAAGAAAATATCAATTGATACAATCGCGTTTTGTTTTTTGTCCGGCATACGTTTACACCCGGATAATATTATTACTTTTTGTAATAAGAAACACTGCGACATTAAACTCCGAATTTCAGAGAATAGGGAATCAGACAAAAATAAACTCCGATAAACTCCGAATTTCCGGCAAACTATAAACTCCAAAAAACAACCTCCGAATCTGACGAAAAATAAACTCCAAAAACACGGAACCCTAGTTATGTGTTGCGTTTGGAATATGAGCTGCGAAAAAGCGACCAAAACGTTGATTGTCTGCGATCGTCTGAGCGCTTCTGCCCGCTTTGCTCCTGCACACGTGACCACGCAGCGCATGCGCCCCAGCAATCAATTGGCCCAGCAGGTGTCCGCTATCATATTGCAAATGTTCGCCAAGCTTTGCGTTGCTCCGTCTCTTAAAGTTAGGCTCTCTAATGCTTATAAGTAGAGTGCCGTGTTTTCGGGGTTCAATTTGATTTCGGGGTTTTTTTTTCTGCTTATTTTTCTCACAAATTCGGTGTTCTTTCGGTGTACTTTTTTGGCACCGGACAAGAAATTGGTGTCTATTTCGCCTAACGTTGATGAAAAGAGGACACTGTCGCAAGATTCTCCCGACCTCCAAAGAACATGTTTCGAAACCTAAATACTTAAAAAAATGTCCATTAACAAAAAAACAAAAAACAAAAAAAAACAAAACGAGATAAGTGTTTTGGTTTTTGGACAAAGTAGCAGCCAAGCGGTCAGTTGAGGTACATACAAAATAAAATTGTGTTTAAAGATTTTTTTCTTACGAAGATTGGTGTTTTCTCATTAAAGAACGGCTTGAATTGATTTTTTTTTCTCAATCTGTACGAAAAGCGGCTCGGGGGTTAGTTTTGGGGTTCATCGGTATTTACCGAAAACGTCAAACACTACTTAGGCATCGCCGGGGACACCATCTGAACGCGGCGGTTAATAAAAGCACAAGTTGAGTACGTGATTCTGGTCTGTCCCGATTCCGGAAATGCCCATGGCATAGCACGCTCAGTGGCGTTCGTGGTGACGTCCATGTCTTTCAAGTAATTCGGCGATGATAATCTCGCAAAAAAAAAAAAAACACTATGCTGTTCTTGCATGGGACAGGTATGCCACACAAATTTCGAGGTATTTATCCAACATCCATGAAGAGCTAGCAAAGTGACAAGTCGAGACAACCCACTATTTTCACGGAAATAATCCATGGAGAATAGGAAGAAGAGGGAAAAGGACAAACACAAATCTCCAAACACAGCTAGGTAACTGGTGCGCAACCGAAAAAATCCGCCTGGTCCGGGTATCGAACCCGGGACCTTTCCCTTTCCAGCGGAGCGCTCTACCAACTGAGCTAACCAGGGGTTAGACGTCAGTAGAGCAAACAGGCTTTGTCAGCTGCCACCAGTCTAACACCAACAAGGGTGAAAGGGTTGTATATTATGATTATTTTCGTCATTCTTGTCCAGCTCGCTTGCACCTTTGCATTTAATTGCATCATACCACTATTTTGGTCGATTGTTACAACTTGTCACTTAAATATATCCTGATGCATCGTGTGATTTAGCGAGTAAAACATTATCAAAATAGCTATAGCAATTTTCTAACAACATAAAGGAGAGAGAGATAGAGAGAGAGAGAAAGAGAAAGAAAGCAAAATCTGTCGGTGGTCTTTTCAGTAAAACAGAAAGAATAAACAAAAACTAGATTATCACAGTTTTTCCGCATCTTAACTTTACCTGATTAAGCTTTATATACGCATCAACAAAACGCTCGTTCACAAATAAATAGAAATAAAGAAGAGAACAAGAAGATTTTCGGGGTGTTTAATGTTAAGATTGGAGGTTCAGTCGAAACTTTTCCCCGGGACTATGTACACCATTCTAATGTTTACATATTGACAGTCCAGCGTGCAATCTCTACGGCCCAGCACGCTCATGTTGGTAGCTTCGCAAAAGCGGGCAAGGCACACGCTACACGCGCGAGCACTGAGAAAGGAAGCAAAAAATTGGGTTGTGGGGATATTTATACAGCGTTTAGTTGGTCAGCCATTTAAAGTTGCGACCAGTTACTCGCTGTAGATGAGCAATTTAGCCAGTGCAGTACAACCGCTAGCCTAGGGTCTTTAACGTGCACCACGCAGTAGTGATACACGACCGCACGCCGGTACGATGCTCATCCAGATCGAAACGGGCAGGGGTGGAGCTCGAACCTAGGATCCCTGGGTCCTGCAGCGCGAGCTTTCGCTCCACGCGCGTCGAGCTGGGCGTGCGCTTTAGCCCACTCGGCCACCGATCCTTTTTTTCTTTATTGCATGGAAGAAGAAACGGTAGGCTCACAACGTGGTCGTTGAGGGTTCACTCTACACAATCATAGTAGACATGTTAAAACTCTTTGATATCCTGGAGACTGTTAAACAGAGGCAGCCAGTCAGGAACTACTGCTTGAATATCATACACGCTTTTGACGCGAATTACAAGCTCAATGAAATGGAGGCGTACAGTTTTAGGGTGCAAATTCTCATTCCTTATGTCGAGGCGGGACTTCCAGATGCTATACAATGCTAGGAGCATTACAGTGTCATACGGGAAGTTATCTCTAGATGATACAGGTAGGAAACGAATTGAATAGGGTGTAATATCAATATCCTTTTTTAGAGTGCGTTGCAAAACATCCCAGAAGAAAATGGCATCCGAACAGTGAATAAAAATATGTTCAATGGTTTCAGGCGCTTTACATAATGTACAGTTTGTTGACCACGGGACGAATATTCCTTTCTCTTGTAGCCACACTTTGGTGGGTAACACTGAAGAATGCAATTTGAAAAAGAATGTTTTTGCTGAAGGGGGATACACATCTTCTTTACCCGGCGTAGTATATCGTGTTGGGAAGTGTCGCTGAACGTTCAGCGGTAAATTGGCATTGGAAATAGGATAT
>JAZHYW010065340.1:0-27436 GCA_037355805.1 Ixodes ricinus
AATTTCGTATAAGGCTTATATTTTTAATAAATAAATAAGTAAACACACATAAAAGCAATGAGAGGGCTCGCTCTTTCGAGCTGTCTACACGGATTATGTAAGGAACTCTTAGGACTATAAAAAAACTTTCTGAAGTAACTTTTTAGGCATTTAATATTAAAACTGACAGAGCACAGAAAGCAAGCGAAACAAAATTATTGCATTATCTACCTTATCTGAACAATATATGACTGCCTTGTGACGACCAATTGCTGTAACTGTTCTTGAGTAGCAGAGCACATTCAACACGAGATTTCACCGTGAATACAAAAACAACAACAACAAAAGAAGAAAATAACAGCAGCTGGACTTTTCAAGAAAACAAGCTCATGTGTATTCGCTGATTATTTTACTAATTAAGCTTTGTTTATAGAAAAAAATTAGAATTGTTTATTAAGGGCAGGAGAGAAACCCGCAGAAGCACCCAAGTAAAGCGTCATACATTAAAAAAAAAAGGAAAAACCCTTTTTTTTTTTAGAGATCAAGTATGGTTTTGAGATTTCATTTAGAACAAGGTTGCAATTACGTAAACCACCAGCTTAGAAAATGGGTGCTGCGACTTCTTTGTTTTCGACGGCAAGAGAAAAAGAGTCCACAAATGTTTAGGCCACGAATACTCCATTTCACAGGGTGTCTAGAAAATTATTATTTTGAAATTCCCCGACTTTTCCAGACTTTCCCTGACAATTTCAGGTGAAATTCCCCGACCACTGTAGAGGCGGTTAAATATACAAGACCATTACAACACAAGGCATTGAGCATTGTGAGGATCATTTGCACGGGCTTAATCCGACTTGCATATTCAGAAATATTCGGGTTACGTCCAGTCCGGATTTAACAAGCACTTTCTTGCCACTGACATCGTCCAGTGAAGAGCCACTTCGAGCAAATAGAAACACAACGGCTCAACTCACACACACTAATAACCGAATGGCAGCATGGTTGCCAGATGCACACTTTCAGATACTTTCGGCTTAAGAGCTTGGATTGGATTAGGGTCTGTGGCTTTCCCCTGTGTTACTAAATCTGGTAGCTCTAACTAAACCTAGCCTAAGTGATGCGCCCTCAATCCCAATCCCAGGCTTGGACTGGATTTGTCGGCTGTTCCCTTTGCATCGAGTAGCACACTCTACATCAGGCGAGCAGAGCCTGCGCTCGCTCTCAGCAGAATTTATTGCCTATTTCTCTGACCCCAAGTCCTCAAGTCTTTGCTCAGGGCACTCAATGGCGTTTCCGGCTCATTTTCCCGACTGGGCTCGCTTTTCGATAATATCCAACAATTCGCTGATTTTTCCCGGTAATTAAAATTTCTCTGATAATTCCCGGTTTCCCGTAGCTAGACATCTGATTTCAGCATAACTTAGGAAGGTGCGAATGCCATGGCCCCCATGAGCCAATTAGAGGGACGGAGTGAAGCATATGACAAGAGCTCTCCACGGGAGGAGCGTATTCCGGTGGAATGTTGATGCTTGCTTTGCTCTGTCACTTTGGCTGGTTGCCGAGACTGTAAGCTTCAGCCTTTTCAACTATGCTGAAATAAAACACAGCAGCATCCAATTGGTAACACAATTGTGACACTTCTGTTACATACCCCACCTTTGGGGACTGGCTACGTGAACTCCGTCGCCTCATAACTCTTCTTTCCTTGCCGTTGGAGGACTCTTCATGAAGTCAATAAGGTCCTTGGCAGCCCTCTTCTTCCTGTCATACTCGGCCACAAATTTGCCCCGCCCCTAACGCAGGAACAGAAAGAGGCATTATCAAAGAGAGGCTTCTTCAAAAAACACTTCCGACATCCACACAAAAATATTTATTGAATTGAATAATGAGACTTGAAGTGGAAAACTAAAGATAGTCAGTTGCCGACCGATCTTTTCGGAAAGCCATTAGTTAACCTGTTAGCCTGAATTTTTCATCTTATTTGTTTTTTCCCCAGTCTGTAACTGTACCTTGCTAATCATTGTTTCCCCTCACTCCCCCTCTGTAATGCCTACATGTTTTGGGGTAAATGGAATGAGGAAATGAAATGAGAGTAATTCTAATCCACACTTCCTCACAAAAGGCAAAAAAATTGTTAAAATTTCACAGAGAAAGCCCTCCACTTTCTCATATCCTGCCCTTTTCCATTTTCATATACATAAAAATGAGAAACAACAGTAGCAGCATAGAGGTGTGCTGTCCAGAGAGAATGGAAACAGCAAACAAAAAAGGCAGTGATATTGATGAACACAAAACTTCTTGATTATATGCCATGCAATCCTTCACCTGATAGTATGAACTGTAGGAAGGCTTCTGATCTTGTACTTAGTTGCCAGAGACTTCTCCATCGGCAAGCATCCACACCAGCAACAAGCACAGGAACCTGAGAGTTTACACATGTCAGCTAAACGAGTTGCAACCACATGCCCTATGCAGCAACTTTGTGCAATGCGCAAAGTGGCAGCCATGAGTGCAAGAAATAGGGAGGCAGGAACATTGCCGTCCAAGCTTGCCGAATCCGAGATCCCACCTTACGGAGAATCTTAAAGCAGGGGTCCTGTACTTAAGAAAAGAATGCCTAAATCATATTATTTTGGCCTCCAGGATCTTGATTATCGAAATGTTTTAGTGAGGTAATACTTATAAATACCCATAGTATGGGAGAAAGAATGATAAGAGTGATAAGGGAAGACACAATCAGTGCAAGAAGAAAATCTGAAGGGAGTGTGACATCATCAGAGCTTTCGGCAACCCCACGCCTTCCTAAGCACACAATCACACGTAAGTGTGATAGCTTCATGGACCTTGCACAACTTTCATGGTGGTGGCTACAAAATGCCAACCTTGCGCACAGCAAGGTGCTCAATACTCAAAGCACTTGTAGAACCTTGAGGCGCCAAACAAACCTATACAGATGCACTCTTGGCTTACTTAAAAATGTTACAATACTGCCCTCAATTTTACATCATGTGCATGCTGCACATGCTTGCATACATGGGACACCAGATGGACATCATGCTTTCATTATTTAATTGAGGGCAGTATTGTAACAGTTTTTAAGTAAGCCAAGTGCACGCTTCAAGCCAGGCTTTGCTGTCTTCAGATTGGCATTTGTAGCCCGTGCGTCAAGGCGGCCGCATCTGGCTACTGCTTGTCATTTGTTCTTGTTTGGTAACATTTTTTGGGGGCCAATCCTTGTCATCTTTATATTCATGAGATAAAGAAAATGCTAGAATTAACCTCAAACTGATTTTAATGCGAATAGCATTCTTTCGCTACTTCACGCACTTTTTCGTCTATGTATCTATCTGGCTATCTAACCTCTTACGCCGCGGGTCGATAAATAAATAAAAAAGACCGGCGCCGGCTGGGATTCGAACCGTTGACCCTTTGATCAGCAGGCAGACAGCGCTAACCACAGAGCTATGAAGGCAGTCATTCAGCGCACTCTAAACGGTTGTTTATATCTTTACCATATGGACGCGCTTTACAGCGCTGTCACAGCTACCGGTGCGCGCGCGTTCCATGCACGAGGGCTCATTCCGCTCTCGTGAGGCTGAGCACGGCCGCTAGCTCACCCTCTCCCGCGCTCGGGAGAGGGTGATGTAGCGGCCGTGCTCAGCCTGCAGAGCGGAATGAGCCCTCGTGCATGGAACGCGCGCCACCGACTAGCTGTGACAGCGCTGAAACGCGTCTATGGTAAAGATATAAACAACCGTTTAAATTACCGTTGGTTGAGACTAGCTGAGACGCCAGAAAGTCTGGTCGGTACCATTTTGAGTGTTTGTGCGTATGGCGCGTGCTTTGCTCGCCTTCCTAAGTGACACAAACGCACGTGCTGGGCTGCGGGAGATCGTGCGCAGGGCTGTGAAAGTGTCAGCAAATTTAGAATCGCCTCAAGAGTGGGCTGGCGTATCTAGAGTGTGCCGGCCACCCTGACGAACGCGCATAACTCCGCACCGTTTGATGCTATTCGCATTAACGTAGATAATCATTCCCAAAGGATGGGTTCTGCTGATTTTTTACAAACTCCTTTAGCTTCTATTCAAAATATTGGCTGTGATGTGTGCAAGGGTGCCCACCTTTTTTAAAGTAATTTTTAGAATTATTTGGAGGAAGCACCATGCTATAAAACAAGCATAAAGTTTGCTTAGCTAGCATCCATCCCTCCTCAATTTTTCAACAATTATTTCAGTAACCTAATGGCTTGCTTGATATGTAATGCGAATTACATCTTGGTTATTCTAGTAATTACCTTAGAGCTGATGTTGAACTTGAAAGAATTCTTTATACTGCCTCTCGTGAACTGTTCGATCTATCAGGACCATGCCAGCAGTCTTCCTGTCTCGCATTTGAAAAATTATGTAACCCTATGGTAGTTTCTGATAAGTGCTCTATAAAAGTAATGTTCACACAATTTTGACACTTTTCTAAAACTGAAGAAGAGCAGAAGAATCAAGATTGTACAAATCTGCAACTGTGCAGACTGCCAGACTTGGCACATTGTTCAGCTATTTTTGTAGTTACCATAAGACTGTGGCACCAGAAAGACGAAAGTAAGTATGATGAGTGCATACTGGCTTAAAGGGATGCTGAACCGAAATTTGGAGTTCACAAAATAAGGCTGCAGGAGCGTTGGACGGGACGCTACAAACTCCAAAACATCACTCATACATCAATATCTCAAACAGATGGCCCTATTTTTCGAAAGAAGGGCGCGATCCAGTGAGGAATGTGACGTCGCGATTCTACTGGAACAGTAGAGAATGAGGGGAAGCAGCCTTGCTTCTCTCCCCTCGCTTCAGTCCAGCTGCTCAAGGGGATGAAGCGAAGAGGAGTGGGAATGAGAATCGTGACGTGAGATGTCTCGTTGGCGTTTGTTCAATTGTGCACTTCTCTTACAAAATTAGGATTAGACTCTAACGGTTAGGGATATCGCTGTATGAGTGATGTTTGGAGTTTGAAGCATCCTGCCCATCGCTCCAGCCTTGTTTTGTGAGCTCCAAATTACGGTTCAGCATCCCTTTAACACACAAACTTTTATGGCTTTTGCAGCTCTTTCGGTATTTCTTAAAATATGACCACCAACTTGGTCGGTCAGCAAACCAGTGCACAGCCAGAAGAGATAACCGAACCTTCTGATCATGAAGCTTGAGGGCCGCCTCAGCAAATATTGGCTTAAAGTCTTTGCAGAACCCACACCCTGGAAAGATACATGAGAAATTTGTTTGACACAAACCTCACTTAGCAAGTGCCTTAACTAAAGCTTGCTTTGTATTTTTGTGGAATATTACATTTGGGCCAATATTTATATTGTGATGCAAGACAAAGAAACCCTCCTTTCTGGCTTATGAAAGGAGCTTGATACTATGCGAGCGTTTTTAGAAATGTGATCAAGAAGTATAAAATTTTGTCCACTGCTTGATTTAAGAAATATGTACCATATTTATATGAAAATAGGTTAATGATGTCATGCAAAGTATCCTGCTCACCTAACTTCCCACAAAGCAAGTATAGCCAATCATTCCAGTCGTTGAAAATGGGCTCTCACAATAAAATCTGCAAGAGGATTCTGAGCTCACAAACATCATGATTCAAGTCCCAGTGTAGCAGATGGCTCTTTTGAGGACAGTTTGGCCTCTGCCATTTGCGGGGTACCACTCCATAAGTTGCAATAAATGGCTCTATTTGCTCTGCACAAGCAGATGAATAAAAAAGAAAAAGTGACCTTCCTTTAGCAAATGTGGTATGTCGACATTTGCGTTACAAATACACAGTGCTCATCTTAATCCACTGCAACAAAAGATAAAATACTACATTGTTCATATGCACACACAAGCCACAATCGAAAAATTATGCAAAAGGCCTATAAAATATAGTAAAAGCTCTGTGTGCTGTCAGAAATTGTGATAAAAACACTCACATAAAACATAATGCAAATTGTAACTCAATCTTAATATTCTTATATATATATCATAACTGGGCTTAGAATGCTACTTTGCTTAGTTTGGAAAACATTCACATCCCACTCCTAATGTAGTTGAACTGCTGTCATGTTGCGCAAATTTAGATTAAAAACCTAGTAATATTAAGCCATGGTTCTTAAACATTATAAAATAAAATTTACAAATTTTTGATCACAACCATATCCTTTTTCATTGCGACAATTCTATGCTTTAGCGGTCAGGTTGCAACGCCTATATTTCAAGATCTATCTCACGTCATTATGGTTTAAAAGTGTCGCTCCATTAATAGTTCTTTACCGCACCACTAAAACAAATTATGTTTTCTTTTCAAACCCCATCTTATATCTTATTTTCTGTCACTATCAAAACTGAGACAGTTTCTGCAAAATGCAAACTCTTCTAAGATGTCAATGCCAACTTCACATTTGTTTATAAATTTCAGTCTGCTAGGGATTATAAACGCCCCAAAAATGAGGAAAACATCTGAAACACAGGGCAAGGGCTCCCACACACTTACAGGAGGCATAGAACATGACTAAAACGGAGTCCTGGCCCTCGACGAATGCCTGGAAGTCCTTGGTTGTGAGCTGCTTGACATGGTCTGCTCCTGGCACGTCGGACCAGAAGCCGGGAGACGCTGGGGTGGGAGTGGGCGGGGACACAGGAGGTGCGGTCGGGCTGGCCTCGCTCTGCTCTCGAATGAAGCTGATAAAGTCCGCAACCTGGGTGCGTGAGACAAGAGTGACGAATATAGTAGCTACACTGTGGAGACTGTACACGGAAAAAAAAAAAAGCCCAATTGATCTCAATTCTGCGGACAAGGTAGGTCTACACAGAATGTATTTCCGCGGCAATCTAGTAAAAACTTCCCCTTCCTCGTGCGATGGTGGGCACGTCTGGGACTTCTAGCTTCTTCCCATAAACCATTCAAACACGAACGCCGCCCACGAACACCGGGTGGGCGTCTGGCGATCGACATTCGCGTTCGGATGGTTTGTAAAGACCGCCGTCGTAGAAACAAAGTCAGCTCGCTTTGCGTCTACTCTCTAATTGAATGGCAGCGGTGGAATGTCGAGCTCAAAATTGTTGGGTCGTGGGTCCGATCGCCGCTGGGGTGTGCTTAGAACCTCATTCTTTCTTCTCAATTTACCACTTCTTTGTAAAAAGATTGTTCTCCGCTTTTCGCGTAACACATTTCGTAACGGTTTCCGCGGCCTTCTGTCATCCTTTCCTGGGGATCCCAGCCTTATTCAACAGATTCTATGTTCAAAAGGAAAACAAAAAGCAGTCTGTGGTCAGTTTTCCGAGCGGAGAGAAGGTAAGTGAGTAAGTGAGCATCTGAGCGAGCAGCACCTCCTAAATGAGAAGGCCGCACTGCTGAAGGTTTTAACGTCACCTTAAGAGGCAAACTCGGGGTACTGATTGGACTCGAGTGCTGAGTCAGCGTTCGGCTGAGACTCGTCTTCGATCAGCGAGGACACGAGTGCCCAGCCGAGCGCTGGTGCAGCGGTCGTGTCCTATCAGTAGCACCACATTTGCTTCTTTAGGAGACGCTGAAAATCCAGCCCTCCTATCTAGGAGTTGTTGGGGCAGGTGAGTGAGTAAGTGAGAAGCTGAGAGAAGATGAAAGGGGAAATGAAAGTAGGAAAACAATATGCGAGGTTTGTCCAATAATGACCTTGCAATATGTGTACGTGAATGGGCTGCAAAGCTGCCTTGCATACATAAGCGAAAAAGATGCATGACAGCCTGCAAGGTTTCAACCTCTGGAATCTACGGCAGATTGCCGATCTTCTGTAGTTTGGCGTTAAATGAATTGTCTCTTTTAAAAAGCTCCACAGCTCTAAACTTTTATGATCAAAATATATAATCCTTTTTACTTAAACCCACATTTCTAAAAAAAGGAAAAAACAACAACAGATTTTGCAGTGCTAAGCTTTCTGGAAATGCTTTGATAATACCTAGGTACTATAGTCAAAGAACAATTATAATAGAGTGACAGCCCAGCCAGAAAGATTGCTCATCCTGTCTTTCTGGCTAAATATTTGTACGCCGAAAAATACTGGACATAGCCCAGTCCATCAAATTTATGCAATGCCTGACGCAACTTCTTTGAGCTGCCATGCTTTCTTCTGTTTAAAGGGTAACTCCGGTCAAAAGTTGGACCAAAATAAATTACTGATATTGATTTACGGAGTAAATGGGAGCACTGCCAAAATATTACCTTAATGGGACACTGCAATCCACTTCAAAACTGATGTTAAAACTGCTACCACCAGCATCTCAGTGGGCATTCAGCGGGTTGGCTCTTTGTCAAGCAACCTCGTGTCCCGGTGTCATGTTCATACTCAAGGAGGTTACTTGTTCGTGCTGCCACTTCTCTTGCCATGTTTTTCTGCTGCATGTTTAGCCGTCTCAACGGACCATTTCTGCTTGTTATGTCATGTTTTAGCGGCCGTAGTTTGTAAGTGCTCTCCGGCGATCGCGCACAAAGATTAGTGAATCCCTGCTCGCTCAAGTGTGTCGTGGTGTCAAAGGTGGCATTCACTGGCGGCCATAGTTTAGTCCATACCCGCTCGGCCCGAGCTTACAATTAGCTTCCAACGTTTCTGCATAGTGCATAGCACACCACAAAGATTGTAGTTCCTCTCAGGGCCCGTTTGCCAGAATCTGGTTAACTTTAACCGTGGCAGAAAGCTTACTGCATTTCCCTACGAGGGGGAATTTTAGGTCATGTGACCGGCAGGGTAACGACGGCAGGGAAACATGGCGGTGCTCCCTCCAGCGAGCGTCGCTCGCTTTGGAACTAAAATGTCGTAGTAGCTGAAATATTGGCCGCGTTGGTCAGCAATTTGAATGGTGCAGGAGGTTTTTGCTTTGCCTTACCTCACTTAAATCGCAAAGCATGAGCAATGATCTCGCCTCATTTTTAATGCGAATAGCATTCTTTGGCTACTTCACGCACTTTTCGTCTATGTATCTATCTGGCTATCTAACCTCTTACGCCGCGGGTCGATAAATAAATAAAAAGACCGGCGCCGGCTGGGATTCGAACCGTTGACCCTTTGATCAGCAGGCAGACGCGCTAACCACAGAGCTATGAAGGCAGTCATTCAACGCATTCTAAACGGTTGTTTATATCTTTACCATAGGACGCGCTTTACAGCGCTGTCACAGCTAGCCGGTGCGCGCGCGTTCCATGCACGAGGGCTCATTCAGCTCTCGTGAGGCTGAGCACGGCCGCTAGCTCACCCTCTCCCGCGCTCAGGAGAGGGTGATGCAGCGGCCGTGCTCAGCCTCACGAGAGCGGAATGAACCCTCGTGCATGGAACGCGTGCGCACCGGTAGCTGTGACAGCGCTGTAAAGCGCGTCCTATGGTAAAGATATAAACAACCGTTTAGAGTACCGTTGGTTGAGACTAGCTGAGACGCCAGAAAGTCTGGTCGGTACCATTTTGAGTGTTTGTGCGTATGGCGCGTGCTTTGCTCGCCTTCCTAAGTGACACAAACGCACGTGCTGGGCTGCGGAGATCGTGCGCAGGGCTGTGAAAGTGTCAACAAATTTAGAATCGCCTCAAGAGTGGGCTGGCGTATCTAGAGTGTGCCGGCCACCTGACGAACGCGCATAACTCCGCACCGTTTGATGCTATTCGCATTAACGTAGATAATCATTCCCAAAGGATGGGTTCTGCTGATTTTTTTAGATAGCCTTTCGATTCTAGTCATTCCGGTAATTGTCAACATGGCACGCGTCTTTGGAATACTAGCGGATTGACTTGACTCAATCTGCCAGGTATCGATAGCATGCAGAAGCAAACCGCGTCCCAATAGACCTTTTGCTAAATTACCCAAGCACCAAGGAACACGCTACGAGTGTAGTTACATGTGCTGCATGTGCTGGTGTCTGCAGTAGTAACTGTTCTAAAGCAAAAGCCTAAAACAAATTTTACCTTGCACGCACATTCTTCAAAGCCTTACTTTACCAAGATTATTTACTTCAAATCTTTTATACAGAGAAGGCGAGCATGCGCGGAGTGAAGAATTACATTTTCAGCATTTTCTTTGATCCTTGAGTAACTTAGTAAGCGGTCTGTTTTCACTGGAGCCGGATTACACGGCTTTAAATTTATGAATGTTTTATATGCAGTTCTTACATGCTGGCCAACCATGCTTCCCGTGTACTGCCCACCTTTCACTACCCACTTCTTTCTCATAGTTTCTGGGACGGAACTTCGTCGTCCCCTTTCGAACTTGGAAGGAAATTTCAACGAGGCTTGTCTTCACATCAAACAGCAAAACATTGAGCAATTTCTCAAACAAACATTAATTTAGTTTTACCTTACCCACTATCTGTGCCACAAGTAACAAAAAGTATTTTCTAAGCTCAAATGTATGCCACACTGCACCACGAAAACCCAGCAGCGCGCGCTCTTGGGTCTGCCCTTTTGGGAACTTTTCCACAAAAGCCCCTTATATTCGCCACAACCAGTAGGTGACACCAGTTACCACCCCATAATAAGACACGGAGCTATCGCTCATCCAGCCCTTGTCAAACTTGGCTAGGTACTGGTAGATACCTAGTAGAGAAGGACAATTAACTTTTTGCCGTGGTTAAAGTTAACCGGCTATGAGCAAACGGGCCCAGAAGATAAGTGGGAGTTCATTCTGAAGCTGCGCTGAGCCTGCGTTCATCGTGGTGAACTCGCTTTTCAGCAGGCAGCTTTATGAATGTGTATCCAATAATTGCTACAGGTGTTTGATATCTAGGAAGCAAAGCAGTAAAACAGCTATAACATCTTACCTCACTGATCTAAACTGCTTTTGCAGCTAGGCCAGTCATACATTTTGGGGTTACCACGGTACGAATATTGCGTTCCATGATGGCCATGCAGCTGATCACAAGGGTTGCTTGCATCATGCTCAAGCCGGTAGTTTCGGTTTCGCCGTAGACACCCGACCCAAACGTTTGAGATACTATCTACAAAACTACATAGACGTCGCTGGCTTCGCTCCATGGACATTTAATGTTTTTGCACTAAAAAGGGCCTCTTTTGTGCGTCACGCATGGCCAATCGTGCTTGCAATTTGCCCACCGCCGGTTCTCTCTAGGTCGAACTGACCAATATATTGTATTTCAAGATTGAAATAATGAGTTTGTTTTTCTGTACAATTGTATGGTCTTTTGCCGGGACCTTTGAACAGGGCCGATAAGTCGAATTAATGCAAGTCGACCGAACTAACCACACGGTAGTTCTGGCATGACTCACATATTTGCAGTAAAATAAAAAGAAACTGCTTACTGTTAAATAAATCAATAACAAAATCACCATCTCTTGTAAGAGAAACCAAAGGCTCTCACAGTTTTGGCCCTGTTGTATTCCGACTGTGTCTTTAGGTAGCTGAAGTACTTGATGGTAGGGTAGCCCCGACGTCGTATGCGCCGCACACAGCGCTCTGCTCCGTGCAATCCACCGCTGCAAAGGCCACCTGAGGCAAGAGAAGCATTAAAGAAACACATGAGCTGGTCTGATGGGTACGCTGCAATGTAAAGATATGCAGGGGAAAAAAAGGTCACACACAAATGTCCAAGGTCAACTTTACCAAACTGTTATATATTTCAACTGTCATACAGGACAACCGTGTTTAATCTGATAATAAAAATGATGCTAACACTAAAATGCCATTCGGAAACTCCGAAAAGTATGCAAGTCAATTACTTCTTTTATTTCTTAGGCAGTCGCAATTTTTTAGGTGTCTAACGTTCGCATTTACAATAACATGAAAAGACTAGGGAAGCTAGGGTGGGAATGGCTTTTCAAGTCATCCTATTTAGCATTCAGAATAATTTTTCATTTAAACACAACTCTTCTACTTACATCTGTATAGCGTGCTTCAGACAACAGGCGACTGAGCCATACAGCGTGATACGTATAATGCAAACATGACAATGGCATGTTTTTGCAGTTTGTCATATAGTTGAACTGCTGAAAGACAAATTTTACCAACGAAGTCTGTGCACAACGTTCATGCATTTCTCCAGTCTATTAGCTTTATTAACAGCTTTTCAACCGTGCAAAAAAAAAAGGCAACAAGAAAAGGAATCATGTGTTAGTGCTAACCTTGTCGCACCCTGTACTTTAGACCAGACCACGAAAACTTGTGATGAGCAAATGATTTAGTAGTTAGTCTTGAATAAATCTGGTCTATACCTTTGGATCATCCTTGAAGTTTCTCAGCAGCACCCGCAAATTCTGGCTTTGCTCGTTTGCAGTGGCCACACCCTGGAAAAGGCAGGAAGGGGAAAATAATTATTCCAGTCCCGCACCACAGACGAGAAAGCATGAAAGGTTGATGAGAATGCAAAGCCATGAGGCATCTCATCATTCCACTTTAACAGGTGCCACCTCTAACTTGAGCAGGAGTTGGTTATCACCAAACAAATAATTACCAACTTACCATGCAACTGTGAAAAAAAGGAAAGCTTGGTATTCAATTGCTTTTGATTCTACAGACGCATACAGTGTCAGTCATGTCCGGTAAATATGGACACCACAATTCCCCCCCAAAAATCATCCATAATGTGAGTCTTCCATGGCAACGAGATAAAAATGTATGCATGTATTAAACCCAGTTTGTCTCCGGATATTTTGTCTACTTAGCGGGGCATCAATGCTAACAGGGTTCATTGTAGCGAGACGTGACTGTATTTGGAACTTTTTTAATATGCAGGCAAATGATGAAGAACTGCTACTTGACACGGATACCGAGACAGATTCCCAATAACCCTGGAGAAGTATGTACCGTATTTATTCGAATATAAGGCGAGGTTTTTTTCCAAAATCCGTAGTCTCAAAGTCATACCCGCCTTATATTCGAAGCTCAGTTTAGCAATATGGCGATTTTTTTTCTTTTTCTTGGGTCCTTCAACTGCCTCCTCGCCTTATAATCGTGACCGCCTTATATTCGAATAAATACGGTATATGAAACACTGTAAGTGAACATCCTGTGCCTTGCATATACTGCACATATTTCATTGGCTCGTATGTGCCTCCTATCAGTTCTGCACCAGCACAAGTGCTTCAGTTCCAGCCTTTTTGAGTCAATTTTGCTAACATATGTGCAGTGACGTAACTAGGGGGGTGCAGGGGGTACAAGTGCCCCGGGCGCCACTTGGGAGGGGGCGCCGGAGCCGAGTCCACCCCACATGTGCCCAATGGAAAAAAATGGCAGCGGGGCTACGTGAGGGGCGCGAAATTTCATTTGCCATGGGCTATGAGGGGCGCAAATTTCATTTGCCATGGGCGCCGTCATAACTAGTTACGCCACTGCATATGTGGAGGGTTAGGTGGTGGTGTCAACCTTTATTAACAATATGACGCCCTGTCCGGCGCTAGGTGGGAGGGTTAGGAAAATATCTGTTTTGAGCTATTTCTTATGGCACATTCCACTCATGGGTTTAGAAGGGGCCAAATCCACTCCATGCTCGCGCGTTTAGAGCAGCAAATGCTAGTTCGCGTTTGCATGTGCATAAAGAAACCAAGAAAAAAGCGCTCCGTAACACCGACAAATTTACCAGCGGAATCGGTCATTAGCTAGAACCAAACTGCAAGCCACAGCTTCACTTGTTCAGTTCTCGACATGTTGACTCCTAGAGAAGTGGGTACGGATTAGGACGTTTTGCCGATCATCACCGGTCGTGACTTTGGAAGCATTTCAAGGCAGACGTTTTTTGTAATGCAAAAGTAATTTCTAATGCTTGTTTTTTCTTAAAGACCGACGACCAGTTCGCGCTTTCCACTTTTCGCCCGCTTCCTCCTTTCCCTCCTACCCTTTCCACCCACGCCCGCCCCTCTTGGTCCCTTCTTTCCATCCTTCGCTTCCCTCGCCCGAAAGCGTGGAGAGGAGGCTATTCTGCCTTGCAGAATCTCGAGTCTGGTCGTCGGCCTTTAAGTAAAATTCAGAGACTAAAGCCCGGTTCGCACACTTGCGTTTGACTGCGTTTGACTGCGTTGCGGCAGCGAGACACCAAAACATCCCTGCTTCTTATATCGCGTGCCAAGAAGATTCCTTGAATTGGATTCCACGCTTCATATGAGCTACAGCTGTGCCAGTGACTCGCTTTCGGTTGTCGCCACAACGCAGTCAAACGCACTCAAACGCAAGTGTCTGAACCGGCCTTAAATCTGGGCCTGCCTAAAATCCCTAATTTCGACATGCTCCAGAGCTTACAGTTGGTGTAGAACATGACCAAGGCGTGCTTCTTGCGCTTGAGGAAAGGTTTGAAGTTTGCCTCGTCCAGATGCACCACCTCGCTTGGCACCTGGCTCCAAGGAACCTCGGGCGGCGGCGGTGGCGGCGGCTCCTTGGGACTGCAAGCACAGTGTGAAGAAACGTCATGAAAAGGAACAGGCGATTGAAACAGAGAAGCTGTGGGACCATTACAAGAACGAAAAGGTATGTGCGAGTGTTAATACATTTTGTTATAATTCAATAAATCATAAGCAAACACATCACTAACGCCGAGCACAGAGGCTAACCAATTTCGTGTTTTCTGTTCATCAAGAGATACAAAGAGATTTGCATAACATCGTACCCTGCATCCCGCATGCTTATAACTTGATGAGACGTGACTTAAGTGCCCCGTGCTATGGCTGCCTCATTCGTGAACCAGGTAGCATCAGCACGACAGCAATGCCCATGACATCAGCAATAGGTAACAAACGATACCGCATGTGAGCAGAGACCGGTGCATGTTATAATTTTCCTAAGGCTCTCTTAGTATATTCCATTGCAAAAATAAACACCTCATGTATTCCTAATGGAAATATTTTAGAGAATCCTGCCATTCCAATTTAAGGTGGAGCTGAAAATCCATGCGACACAAAATTGGGAAAAGCCGTAGAAATCAACTACTAGAGTGGTTACAGTAATGAAGAGGGCAACTGAAGGCCTTGCATACATGTAGTTCAGTATAGAAGGATGAATGCAAGAGCGAAACAGGCCATGAGCAATGCATCTGTGAGAAAGTCACTTGTACAGATGAGTAAAGAAAAAGAAAAATGAACTGAGCTCAAGTTAGATTATAAATCGTGCATAGCTTGTGTATTCAATGCTTCATTCAAAGCTAGACGTTATCGGTCAACCAGTTTCATGCATAGCGTCCCATTTCCAAGGCAGCTGCAGATATACAGTCAAAAGCTTTTATAACGAAGTCCACAGGACCGGAGAAATGTTTAGTGGTAAAGATTACTTCGCTGTAGTAGTTGAGTGCAAAAAATCGATCACGCGAAATCGAATTTTTGCTATTGCATATTGACATACCTGCGCGACGGTCGAGGTGTGCTAGGAAGAAGTATAGCGTTAAATATAGCATGAGCAACATCAGAAACGAGGTTTTGTACATTGACAATTAACTTATCAAAAGGAAGAATGGTGGCCAAGTCTGCTAGCGCGTCGTAGCTCGGAGCACGTGGGGCGAAAGCTCGCGCTGCAGAATCCAGGCATCATAAGCTCGATTACTACATTTTTCTTTATAAATAAAAATTGTTCAATCACATGTTCGTGTACTAACCACTGCGTGATGCAATTTAAAGACACCAGGCTAGCGGTCGTACGCGCCAGTACCGCCACTGGCAAAGTTTGTCATCTACAGCCAAGCCACCAGGCGCTGCTTGCTGCAGACTAATATCCCGCTGTCCCAATTTCCATACAACAAACTTAACTGATTTATCAAAATACGAATCGCAACAATCACTAAACCACCGACATCAACCCCGATTACGCAGCGAATGAGAGGCATTTGCCGACCGTGTAAGTTTGGCCTCTTCTGAATCGGGTGGTGGCTCTCGCCTACCACGTGTCATTCGAAGGAAGCTTTCGAAGCGGCTGCGTTGCTCTCGTAGGAGCAGCACGGCAGAATCAGTCATGCTCTCAGCATGCGACAGCTGCAGTACGCGGTGCAGCGGGAGCAAAGATGAGAAGAGGAGCGCAACCGAGCTGACTGAGTCCTTTTCACAGCTGTCCGGCACAAAGAGGGGGGCACGTTTTTCTGTGCGTCTCTAATGACTTAGCGCAGATTTTGGCATTGTGGGTAGAGCCACAGATCACATTTCCTCGACGGCATGTTATCGCTCCAAGGCGGAACAATTTGGGACTCGGATCGAGCGAGATTGGGAATCTCGGATCCTAACGAAGATCGGCGAGTCAGTCAAACAAATGCCGAGACAGCATAAAAAAGTTGCGACCGCCCATTAAAATACTTTTTTATATATATATACTCTCGTCTGCATGGGTCCTTTCAAATGCGCTGACGTGCGTACAAAATAAAAGAAGTGCGTGCATTGCCCGAACAGAGCATTGAAAACAAAGCTCATCTTAGAGCAGAGTGACGAACATTCAATCAATGGCGTGAGAACAACAAAAGCAAACAAAAGAACGCACGAGCGGGCGGCTAAGGCGACACCACATTCGCTGCGCCGCTTCAACTGTTGCCGCGCTGCTTGTTGTTGGTTTTGGGTTTAAATAATGTGTTATACTTCGTCTCACCTTAGTATGAACTATTGTTAGCCGCGCGTGCTAAAAGCGCGAGCTAGTCGCTTTGAATGAAGCCGCGGCGGCTGCACGAGCGCTCGTGCAGTGAGTGCTCTAGTCAAGGCAGTCAAGGCTGGCCGCTCGCGCTAGCGCAGCCTTCGCGGTTAGTCCATGCTAGGGTGAGACGAAGTATAGTGTGCAACCTTGTGCCTAGATGGCGCACTCGTAGTAGAGACATTCATTAAAAAGGCATTTGATTGTAGGAAAGCAATTGAAAATTAAACCACAATACAGGGTAAAATGGTTATGATGCAGTGTTTCAAGAACGAGAATGTTCTAAGCTCTGGAAAGCTCAGAACAAAGAAAATATAGCTTGAAGAGTGTGGTTTGGGCAGGTCCAGTAATGTACTACTTAGGACTCAATAGACATAGTATGACACACACTCACTCTTTCATGAAGTCCACTATCTTGGCAGCAGTTCGAAGTTGCACGTCATAAGCATGCTGGCCGTTCCTACACAAAGCAAGAAAAAATATACCGTAGTTGTGGAAAGCACTTGAAAGCAACAAATCAAACTTGCGTGACCACTTGTACAAAAGGAGCCCCAGGTCTCTTAAATGCATCTCAAATCCAGAAGTGCATTATTTAGTGTGATTGTGGTATAAGTACACTGCACAACACTGTTAGCACAAACAGGACTTTGGCACTTCCTCACATTTTGGTCAAGCATGTTATTGGAAAGCATAAATTTTTACAGCCTAAGTTAGTGGCCTGGACAAGTCCAACCTACAAAACAGAAATTTTGATATATAGTCCTTCAGTTGTGAGTGACAGAAAAAAATGAGGACTGCCAGTGAGCGCAAACAGTGCAGCGCTGTGTACATCCTGTGAGGAGATTTAAAGAGGCACTGACACATCAAAATCATATTTTTTTTTATTATGCGAAAACGATTGAAAACGATGCCTGGACATTACCCTCAAAATTCGAAACTTGGGAATTCAGTATTTGTGAAGTAAAAAAACAATTTCCAAATGCCGAATTTGAAGTTCCCGCGCGATCCGCGCCAGTGGAGTGACGTCAAATATTGAGGGGTCCTGCGAGTCGAGTTTCTTTCGCGCCTCCGCTCCGAAACGCGTCTCCGCGACCCGAAGCGAGGAGGTGAGGAGCGGGAGAGAAGGGCGCCAGCGTACCGGGAAACCGGTTTCCTGCATGCGTGCAGTGCTGCCTATCGCTTCAAGCAGACGACGCTGCCCCGGCGGTGTCACAACCGAAACTACGATACACAGACACCACCAAACCCAGTTGTTTTGACCGTTTGACGATTTCCTTTTCGAAGTCTGAGAGGTCGTCGGGCACTTAAAAAGGCCACTTCGTCCGATTCCCCGACTCACCGATCACCCTCTGCTACATGCGTCGAGCGCCGCCATGTTTTCCGAGGGAGGATAAAAATCCAGGAGGCGACATCACAACGGACTCTGATTTTAGGTATTCCAAAAAGAAGGGCCATAGTGCATTCGCAATTGCGTTAAAAAACATGTTTTACGATTGCCGTTAATAAATGTTATAGAAATGTTGCCAACAAAGCTTCTAAATTTCATGATTTTTGACGTCAAAAATCAAAAGAAGCGAGGAGGTGAGGAGCCGGAGAGAAAAACGCCAAAAATAAAAAGGCGCACGTGTGCGTGGGAAATTTTTTTTTGCGATGCGGTATTTGTTTGCGTGTCTATGACTACAACTTGCACCGTTTTAGACAATAAAAAAGATACAACCTTTGGAATGTCAGTGCCCCTTTAAGGGGCCCTGCAATTTATTTAAGTGTCTACCTTTTTTGCAGGTTCCATGTCTTTTGGGATTCGAGCAAGCCAGCGGGCACGGAGAGAGTAACTAAATATCATTGCGTCATATTTAAACCGGACGACGCGGAAACCTCCTCCATTGACGGGGCGACCCGCGGTACCGAAAGCGCACGATATGTGACGTCTTTGGTCCTGGGCTTACTACTAATCAGAGCCGCTAAAAGCTTCTTTTTAGTCGAAATACAAAATATAAGTGGCGCGAACCGTTTCAATTATTTATAAAAGTAGTTTTTGTTCAGTATTTTAGATCAGAAAAGAAACAAACGCAGTTTATAAAGTACGGAATCAAGAAATGACCCGTCGACATACCCGCCACCAAGCGGTGGAAAAGGCGGCGCATACTAGAAAAGAGTAGTGGGATCAGGCGCCGACACGGAAAGGTCCCGGATGTACGCGGCGGCGCTGCAGTCGCTTACGGCCTGGAGGATCCGACCGGCTCCGAGCGTTCCGAAGGCCTTCAGCGAGCAGCTTTGTCTTGCGTTTCTCGTGGTACGGCAGCGCGAAGTGGCTCCCATTCTGAACTGATCTTTACCCCGTGTTAGCTGTCGTTTGTGGCAAATGAAGTATCATGCCGAATTAGTGTTTAATCACGCAGCAAATGCAATGAGAGCCGCTCTGGCTGACCGCTGTATACAGCCTATCCAGAACATGCTTTAGTGGCGCCCTCTCGCGCCGTCGACACGGAGTGCGGCAGCCGTGGAGCGCTCGCTGAGCTCACTACCCCTCCTCTAGTTCACGGCCACTCAAGCAACCAAGGACGTCCTGAAGGAGGTTATTTTTTGCTTGTTTTTGTAATTTTAATTTGCCTATAACTTTTAAAATAAAGCAAAAATCGAGAAAAGAAAAGTTTCATTAGGTTACTAGGTTCAGTGCACTCAGGTTCAATGCAAATTAAAAACCAGTAAAAAAGTGCTTGCAGGGCCCCTTTAAAGGGCAACTCCGCTTCATTTTTGGTTTTGAAAAACAATGCAGTCCTCTTCAGTATCGCCTAGGAAGACCACACGTCAAATATTACGACGCAGTTCTGTCTAAATGTTTCTTAAACGGTCCGGCAAACTTTGCAACTCGCCAAGTTGCCGAAATCGGCTGACTCGAGCGGGCGAATTCAGGCGCAACCAACAGCGCAGTCAAGGCTACGGCATGGGCGGAGCCAACATTGAGCTAAACGTCATCTTCATGGCCCCCTTTTGCTTGTTTTTACTTCTCCGATCGAGCGTAGCGCATGACGTCAGCAACGTTGCCTCTCTGCGCTCAGCGGTGTCCACGTGATTGGCGTACGCGCCTGCGCAGCGCGCTTCTTGGGAGCAGACCGGCCGCCCGCCGTGGTCCCGCCGTTACCGCCGTCTTTCGTGTCACAACCACTGTCGTCGTCTCACCGTTTGTGATTATTGTCTCTCGGAGTTTCGTCCACACTATGGACACCACGTGCGCAGGCTTATGCCGCAGTTGTGCAGACGTCGTCGAATGCCGTAGACACCAAAACGTGGCGAAGAGTGCGGTGCAGAGCAGACGACACTCGCGCCTGCCACACGCCCGCCCCCATCCCGCCCGTCGTTGGGCCGAGGATCACGTGACATCTCGTACCACGTGATGGCCATGTACTTGGCGGCCCGAGGCCAATGTTGCCGGACGGCGCCGAAGTTTCGGTTTCGATTTCCGCTCGTGTTTAAAATTAGATTTAAAAATATATATCCCATTTTTCGCGAAGCAAACGACGTAGTGTCTTTTACTAGGGCTTTTTGATTCGAAATCACTCATTATCCCGAAATCTTCGGAATTGAGCGGAGTTGCCCTTTAAGGGGAGGGAAAGGAGGCACAAAGTAACAAAAATTGTGGTGGAAGTGCCCTGGCAGCCTATATACAAAGTAAATTATCTCTTGCTTCTATTTCTGTTTAATGTTTTACTCCTGTTACTCTCCCTCTCAGCAGTTTCTCCCTTGAATGTAGGACATTGCCAGAAACTTGATGATTTCTTCCAGGAAGTTCTCATTTTTTTCGATTCTATCCTCACGTCTCTGCCCAGAGCACTTCCGCCATGCATGTTCCCATTAACAGGAGACAGTCATGCCAACTCGCCTGGTCTAACCCTGTGGGTTAGAGTAGAGAAGTTCCCGCCACAACCCCCTCTGAAACAAAACAGAAAGCTGCGGATGCCTTACTCAAAATACTTGACTGTAGGATAGCCGGAGACATTGTACTTCTTTCCAAGTGCTTTTTCCTTGACAGCATCTACCGCAGCCAGGGTCCCGGGAATCTGAAAGATATTGGGCATTATTTCTTGGATAATTTCTCAAAACGTTTGGAGAGTTCCGGCATTCTTTTGTTTACCTGTCAGACTGCCTCAACTGAAGCACCAATAACAATTAACAGCTTTAACTTGCTGATAAAAAGGAAGATCACCTGTTCTTTCTTGAGCGCAGCGGCAGCTGACACATACTCGGGATGCATCTTTTGCAGTGGACACACCCTGCGGAACGATAGCATCCAAAACAAGTTAACATGGGAACATGCGTGAACATGCTAAAAACTTCCTAATATTCCAAATGTTGCTGCATCCGTGGTGGAGTTGGCAACATATGCAGCAATATTGAATCAAAAGGTTAGAATCTAAATTCAAAGATTAGAATTAGAACAATGGTACAGTATTTGACTTAACCACCAAGTCAAGAGCTGGTATAGTATAGTATCGGGAAACTTTGGATATGCTGAACATTTGTATATCACTATTGAATGTGCATGGCACACTGCCGCAAAGCAACAGAGTCTGGGAGCTGTTTTCCTGCAACATGGCACTAGGTAAAAAAAATCACTTCATCCAAATAAAATTCATGCACACACATTTTGAAAAAAAATTTTAAGTTTGTTTTTGTTGCAAGAAGCATTTTCATGTTGTTTTAAGAAACACTCTGTTGTGGATATATCATAAAAACACATCCGGGATCCTCCATTACCCTAACAAATGTAGTCGAGCTGCAATTTGAGCTTTCAAAGTCTAGTTAGACAAAATTATGTTAATAAATTGATGTAACTTCAGGTACAGATTGGAATTATTTTTATATTTTTGTACAAATGTTGATTTACTTTGGAAGCTAATTAGCTTTGGGAGAGACATGACGGTGGCATCTGTTTTATTCAAATCAAACTTTCTTCATTAGACATGCACAAGTTTTGAAAAGAAATATAACAAGTTCAAATGCCTATTTTATACTGCAACATCGTTTACAGGCCAAGTACTTATCAAAAAGTACAATTCAGTAAAGGAGACTTGTCCAAACCTAATTAGCAACAGTACATTTTTCTAATATAGTTCATACAGTTTATAGACATTATACAGTTTTGTATTCAAAACTATTATAGTGATATGACTTCAAATTTGGTGCATTCTCTAAAGCAGTGGTTCTCAACCACTGATGATTTGAGGACCCCTTACGGATCAGCGGAAATGATAGGAGACCCCATCCACCGTGGAGGAGGGGGTATAAAAGAAGATTACGATGACAAAATGGTAAATAAAAAAAGTAAGTGCATGCAAGCCAACTTTGAAGCCCTGAAATACACTAATCAACCCTTATTTAAAAAAAATAAAAATAAAAACGGAGTTGACAGACAAAGAAGGGAACAAACACAAAGCGTCTCAATAATGGAAACGTTTTGTGTTTATCCGTAGTGTCCGTTTTTTTTGTTTTTCTTTTTTCAAATATGTGTAACATTAGCCAGCTTGCCTGTTTAGTGTCATTATTTAATGAGGCTATGACCAGGTGATTTGCTTACAGGTGCAGGGCAGCTCTAGCAATCATTTAGCAAAATGCACCGAGGAGTGTTTTCTCTCTTTCCACCGTGAAAAGGCGAGTCCAAGAGATTGTGATTTTATGCTTTCAAGGGAGGTTGGATTGACCCAAACATTTTGACTAAAGATATTAGGGATGCAAATACAGAAAAAAAGTTGGTCTTACTTAGAAACAAACAAAACTGATTTGTCAGCACTATCAAAGTTTTAAATGGTCACAGACTGTACAAAGCAAAGTGGTTAGGTGGGCTAGTCGGTTCATAGTTTTAAAAAGTAATAGTGCCAGAAACACAGAAAAGGACGAAGAAGTGAACGAACACAAAGCGCCTTGTGTTTGTTCGCTCTTCGTCCTTATCTGTGTTTTCAGCACTATTACTTTTTAAAGACTGTACAAACGTTTGTAACAGTTGGAAGACATTAAAAAAGCACTTCTCCTTAAAAAAGTAAAAAGAAAGTTATTTTTTTTTGTAGATTGACAGACCCTTATCATAATATCCTGAGTATTTTAGTGACATGAGTGTCTTTTATCTCCTAAATAATTGACTTGAAAACATTGCAAAATGGATCTGTGAATGTTTTATTAATATTATTATTTCGGCATGAACTATTTAGTACACACTCTGCTATTTTATGGAACCTACACTTGCACATGTCCAATCTTCATCATTTTTCTTTCTTTCGGTGTATGAATGTATTGTATATATGGCATCAGGTTTTTTTAGGTGCCTTTTATACTTCCTGCAATAAATCATTTTGAAACTGAAAAATTCAAGTGACAAGAAAAACAAATTACCCTAGAGCTTTCATTATACCTTATTAAATTCCACAGACATTTTAGTTTACGGAGATATTCCTATATTCAGATTACAGAATTTGAATTTGTCTAAGTTCCTACCATAATTTTTGCAAAGGAAACGTTTAACATTAAAAAAACACTGAACCTAGAAAAAAAATTTTTTTTGGTACCTAATTAGGACAGGCATGTCTCAAAAATAATGTTCATCGAACGAAAAAAATCTTTTGCCCATTATTTATCTTACAATGCGAATTTTTCGATTTGTGGGCAGAACCAAATTGTACCCCTCTGGGGCCAGTGGGATGATGATGATAGCTTTTGTGCCCCGGGAGTGTGCTTTCCGAAAAGGAAGATTGGCCAGCTAACTCGGACGGCTCACTTGAGGGGTACAAAAGCTATCATCATCATCCCATAGGAGTACAATTTCGGTTTCTGCCCGCACATCGAAAAAATTCGCATTATAATATAAATATTGGGCAAAAATTATCTTTCTTTCGACGAACATTAGTTTTGAGACATGCCTGTCCTAATTAGGTATTAAAAAAAGTTTTTTGGGGGTTCAGTGTCCCTTTAATAAATCTTATTAAGCTACATTGAAACCAAATACATAGTTGTAGTCAAATTGTAAAGGCAGCTAAGCTATGTAAATTTTATTTGCCTTGAATCATGAGGCACACAAAAAGCTCAAAAAGCAGCGTTGCCACCTTAACTAGCAGTGGACTCATATGAGTTTACGACATGGGTATGGTTGGTCGGTAGAGCCGACGGTGTTGTGTATTATGCCGCAGGATCTGCAAGGACTTACATGGGGCATAGAACATGACAAGGAGGGATGCTGTGCTCTGTAGGGACGTCGTCGAACGTGGCTTCCGTCAGATGCACGACATCACTAGGGGTGTCTGACCAGGCCTCTTCCTTTGGTTTTGTGGCCTTCTTCTCGGGACTGCACAGAAAGAAACAGAAATGTCTCTTCCAAAATGGCAATAAAGGAGACGTCATCAAACGACCTCCCGATTCCTTGGAAACAAAAAGAAATGGAATTCCAGAACAAGCTCAACCACCAGTTCTTGCCCTCTAAACGCTGTCCCCCTCAAGCAAGAGCGTGAATAGTAAAGAAAATTAATAACGGAAATGGCCAGGAACTGCCAGTAAATAAAAACTTTTATGGTTGTGCGTCAGACGCCAGCTTACTTTTTCATAAAAGCCACAATGGCTTCCTTGTTGTTTTCACCTTCATACTTGTGCTTCAAATTTCCGGCCCTGAAGGAACAAAGAGAGATGGGTTGACGAGATTTATGAGGAGTCGCTATTATTCTCAGAAGCTTTATTTCTACAATCACATTCAGGGGAGTCTGTGAATGATCTGTGTTTTAAAGCACTACAGTTCAGCAGCATGTGGAGCAAAGGCTTACGCTGCAGGCTTCAAGATTATGAGCTCAAACATTGTTCCTATCGAACTTTCATAATGAACATTGTTCATGTAATCACTCCAGATTAGCAGTTGAACTTCAGTAAACAAACTACCCCTCTACCCTGCAACTCCAGACTCACACTGGCGACTCAACTATATTCGCGAAGCAATTACAAACGCGATTGCATAAAAATAATACAATTTCAAGTGCTTTTGATGATAAAAATGAGCAGATCTGCTTTGTGGTTGCGATTCAAATGCCAGTGTGAATGCAGTTTAAAGCAGAACGATTTCCCAATACATAAACCTCCATAAAACAAAAGTGACTCGACAAGAGTCACATAGAAGCCTTGTAATTAAACACATTGTGTCACGTCTATTAACAAAGATACCTATCACATAGATTAACATCGATGTCTGTCCTGTCTCTGAATGCAGGCAGCATAACATGTTTTTTTATACATGCATTAGTTTGCCAAAGTGTAGATCACTTACTCAAAATAAATCAAAGTTGGAAAACCGGTAACATTATAGTGATGCCGAACCACGGCATTCTCAGGCTTGCTGAGGTCCATGGCAGCCAAAACCTGCATATTGTGGCAACTCATGATCAGAATAGTGCAAACATTATCGGACGACCAAGGAGCTTACAGTCAAAGGAAACAAAAACAGTTCAACACTTGAACTAGTGGCGTATGGAACAGCTCGATTTTCATTGCCACAAGTTTGCATGTGTTAGATAGCAATTAAAGTTCATGATCTTATCATCTGTGGCATGGTTTACTATAGGGCAACAGTCCTCAAACTGTGGTCTGCAGACCCCCAGGCGTCCTCGAAGTGTTCATGGGGGGAAGTGCCAAGTCAAAGAACCGCTCTAAAAAAAAAAAAGGGACTACTATGCCACTGCAATAAGAACACTGATGCAGAAGGCATTTGGGCCTCCGAACGGCCTCCAAGTGGGTCAGGGGATTTGTGATGGCCAAAAGTTTGACAGCCGCTGCTATATACGTTGTTCTGAACTGATAAAAACATAGCCGCACTTAGGCTCGGTCCTGGAAACGTCTCGGTAGTACCGGAAGTGAACCTACAGTGCTGCTGCACGCTGCGTTTTGTTCTCTGGATACCGCTCTTTTCACTGATACTATAATAAATCTACTAAACATAAATTAAAAACAACTTTTTTTTTTGCTTCATTTATGCCATATTACAGGGAAGAGTTTTGTAAAGTGTTGCCGATTTTCAATAGTAGCCCACAAACACAATTTTAACGTTTTAAACAAGTACTGAATGGAACAATTTGCTTAAAACTGTCCTTGGCGATAAAAAACCCAATGCTCTACTTGATAAAAAAAGTAACCTCGAATCATGTGCAACTTAACAACTCAATAATTAACGAGTAGATTTCTTCAAACTAAAGAAAAGAAAAGGGTCTTAGATTATAAACACCATCACTAATATTGTCACGAATGACAAGTGATGAGGCGGTGAATAACTGAGTAATCGTTAATCGGGCGAACTTGTGCCCGAAATAAAGAAAGAAACAAAAGACAACAGTAGAGCGTCGCGGGCGTCGAAGTCGGCGAAAGAGCAGAGTCGAACGCTGGGGCGAAACTGACCTGGTTCGCCACGCGAAGCCCCTATGTACATCGCGTAGACTTCTGGAATAATCGGCCCAGAAGGTTCGGCGTGTAGAACTTTCTAACTTCGAACGAGCAACACAATTCTCGAATTCACGAGAACATTACATTGGATGTCAACAAAAGGCGTCCCCCGCGGCCAGGAATCGAACCCTGGCTTTTCGCGTGGGAGGCAGGCGCGATAACCGTTAGGCCCACGAGCGCTGCCTGCATGGCAAGCTGCGCGCTGGCAGCAATATTTCACTTGAAATAACTCCAATTAGAGCTCAAATTGTAGGGCCTTGCCTAACATAAAATGGTGTATGTACCTAACAAATATAAAACATTTGTAAACTAGCTGCTATGAGAACAAGTCAACAGTATGGGGCTGTTCGGTAATGATTCCTATTATAACTAGGGTTCCGCGTTTTCGGTTTCTATTTTTCGAAATTCGGCATACTTTTTTTGCTTTTTATTTTAATTAATTTTTTTTTTTTTTTTTGGCGTATCTATTTATGCTCCACAAAGCTTTATCAGTTTCGTTGAATAAAATAAGCATCTAACGGACACCGGATGAGATTATCTTGCTAGCTCTGATATCTGTGATCACTACAAGTAGCAAACTGAATACATGAAGAAAAAGAGCCGGACACTGTATTTTGGCAAATGTGTGCAGCTAGCAAAAAAGAAACAAGAAAAAAACACAGAAACCTACAAACAAGTCAGATATGAAGCCTATGCCAACACAATCATGGAACTTCACCTTCTGTAGTATCAGGATTACCGTGATCTTATTATAGTACACACACTGACACATGTACTTTCCGAGGTTCTCCTCGTTGATTCACCTCTTTCTTTCCTGCTAGCTAACTGAGCTTCGCAAGCCCTCTCAACGCTAACACTGGACACTGGCAGGCTGAGGAGATGAAGCGCTGCCCCGAGCCAAAATCGGCCAATCAACCAATTGTGACCGCCAAGAGAGACGCGGTGCGACGTTTTTGAAGCACAACACGACTATGCAGAGACTGCATCAAAGTCAGTCTCTCTTACAACGAGAGCTTGACAAGACGCTCGATGCGTACATGGCGAAGTCATTGGGCATTTCGGACTTCGCGTTCTGATCGACGATGCGCGCATTACACCAAAGCGTCGTGATGGCACCCCGTGTATCCTAGCCATTCCGGACACGTTTGGAGTAGACATTGTCGTTCCACTTTTCCAGCACGGCTCTCGCGGAGGTGCGACTGGAAGGTCGATGTGACCTTTTCCGGTTAAAACTGAATTTTTAGAAAATGGATTGACGTACTTTCATGGGGTTTTCAATAGGTTTAAATCGAAAATGCCGAACCTACAAACTTGACCTTTTCTGAGGTTAAAACACCGATTTTCGAAAAATAGATTGGCGTACTGTCGGTTTTATGGTTTTACTTCGAAAAAATCGAACCCTAATTACC